>JAQGCM010001068.1:0-17723 GCA_034699705.1 Hymenaphorura dentifera
CATAGTCGAGAATGGTCACGTGCAGACGTACACGACATAACTAATTAACAAAATGTAGAATCGTGATTAATTAAATGCATTCATGTACTAAATGATGCGGGATGCTGCCGTTCTTCTTGCATTCAGGTTGCTGGTCCCACCGCAGCACGACGACGCAGTCCAAAAGCAAGGAATTCCTTCATTTATCAACCAAACCTAATTTTTTAATTATTGGGCAATAATTCGATTTCACGTCCACGTTTCTCTATCTTTCTTTGAATATTAGGAATGGGATCCATTGATTGACAAAAAGTGAAAAAAAAATTCTTCATCTGCAAATTTCTACGCCTAATTCTTTACGCCTCGTTACGAATTCCATTTTCATGCACATAAATAGCTAAATTAGCAAAAATATCCTCTCCCCAATTGTTTTGTTGTAGTTCTTGTGGTGGGTTTGGGATTGAGAGCGTGAGAAAGTTCGGGCATGTTTTCCATGTAATGTACAAACAAACAAAATTCAGATGTGGAGTACAGACTGCACTCTTAAATCTAGTGCAAGCCAAAAGCAACGAAAATTTAACTGTGACATGGAATACAGGTGACTAGAGCGGATATTGTCGACTAACAAGGGAATCTCATGCGATGAGTCTTCGTTCCAGAGCTGTCATATTTTTCACATTTTGACCGCCCCAATCCCACTCCCTAATGCCAAAAATACGTGAGCTTAAAACAAATGCCTTCGAGTTGAATGAATTTTATTTCCAAAAAATCAACTTGTGTTAACCGAACGTGACAAATAAAAATATGAGCGCTAATATGATATGGTAATAGTACTCATCACATGAGGCTCCCTTTGTAAAATGCATGGGAATTTTAGCTCACACGATTCCCACTTGAACAGACTGACTTTGGGTCTACAATAGAAAAGAATGGTTTTGATGATGCTATTCGACAACAAGGAGTGCGAATGCAACACCATCAAAATCCAAAAATATAAAATCAAGGGTCAGATGAACAAGTGTATCTAATCTGCAAATCAAATCAAAACTGAATACTTGAATATGAAAATAAATCAATCTAGAGATTGAAACAGAAAATAAAAAGGATGACAGAACTGACAAATCGAAGATGAAACACAAGTTATGTAAACGTCGTGCACAGTTTTATTGGAATGCGATTCAATCAAAACAATTCATACGATAGAAATACGGTCTTGGTCCATAGCTACGGAAAAATTTAAAGTGACCACGAAATAAATTTGAAAGAATTACAAATCCAAAGCAAAAATGTAAGTCTAATAATGTGAATAATATTAGTCGAATGTTCAAGCTGTAATTTCAAATCTGTTGTTCTGTACCTCAGCATCTTACAAAATCACATTTTCATTCTTGCGATTCTTGCTTGCGACTTACTTATTGTACACGCGTCAAAGTAGACTGCAAGTCTCTGAAGATATTAGACCAGATATCAACACACGATTTCTACCAAACGTCTCATAAATCAATATTAAAATCTATCAAAGTAGACATGATAGTTCGAATCTGTCAGGAACACCAGCCAGGGCATTGAACAACAATGAAATATGTGTAATTCATTTAGCAAGAATAAAGTAGTCAACCAAAGTTTCTTCAATTTCTCTTTTCGGTTTCACATTGTAGACGAGAGTCAAATTAGAGTGACTTTTTTTTAGAGGGTTCGGTTAATTCGATAGACGATTCACGTCGCGTCCAATTTGCAACAAATATTGTTAATTCAGAATTATCTCTCAAAAGTCTCAAAATGGCAAGACTAAACTGCAGTGTCCTTAAGAATGCTCCGCGTCTGCATAAAATTAGCCAACGAATCTGTAAGAACCGGCTTTCATAGCCAAAGCCAAACCAAGTAAGCCTCCCAGTGTCTCAATGAATGCAAATACAAACCAAATGCAATGGTCTGACTTAAATTTTACATTAAATTGCACTCCCAAAACAACGAAACTATTTACACGGCTAGATTCCAATGACACCAGCCACCAACTCGACCTTAATCGATTATTATCCATGTACACCTTGTCAATGTCTATTGTTAAATTTAACCTCAGCCAATCCCACATACATCCCCAACCAAACAACAAAATCCACTTGCAAAAACTTGCAGCCAGTATTTCTCGTGTTGTTCGTGAGTGAGCTCCGAAACAATTAAATGAGACCTCTGCCTTCTTTGCCTGACTGATGGTTTTGTGTTGTCCAAGATCGCGCGTCGCCGTCGCGTCCTTTCCTAACTTCAAGATTGATTCCCAGCCGAGGACAAATGCAAAGTAGAATAATAATAATAAAGAAATCCCTTTGATCATTGCAGACATGAAATTGATCATTAAGCTTCATTCCAAACACAATAGCAGACATCAGTTTGAATTGTTTGTACCGGTAGATACGTATAATTAAAGAATGTATGTAGAGGCGTGTGTTCACTTGTCTTTTGCTTGTCTGACGGACATTATTCATTAGTCTTGAGGGCTAGGCTAGGCCTGGTGAATTACAATCAAACGAATGATCTTCGGCTGCTTACGACGTCAGAATATATTGGCGAATTTGTTGGCAATTCCAGAAATAGCAGCTTTACATGGAATCGATGAAAAGTGGGCTAATACCTGAAACCTGACCATATAAAACTTGAAAACCCTTGATGAATGGCAATCAAATCTTCAAAAAATCAATTCTAAATTTTCTGTAATGTTTTAGCAGATTGATTTATAGTTTGAAATTTGGAAACCAAGCCAGTGAGATTAAGACATGTCTCCACAAGCCTTTGACTTCGCCCAGATATTAAGAGTACAATGGCCAACGGCAATTGGCGATCAAGTTGCATAAGCTATCTGCTAATAAGAAATACCCTTGTCAATACGTTTTATGCAAATCAAAGAGTTAGCTTAGCTTGCGTAGTGCATTGTATCTTTCATTGTAATTGGCCTTGTATTACGTTATTGTGACCTGCTTAGTAGGAGCTAGCTCAAACTGCAGTTGTGCATTTTTTATTGTTGCAATAATTTAAGATTGTCAAATAAGTATGGAACAAATGCAACTGGGTTTAAACCCAGTTGCATTGATCATACTGATATTGATCGACTACGCCCCGCAAAATCACAATTTCGGTATGGTTGTCACCCAATGTCAAAATCAACAAAACCGTCCTTTCGGACGGTTATCGAGCGTCCCTTGCCAAAATCATTCTAATTCCACAAATTGAAGATCCACGAAACGAAACCAACAATAATGCTAGCCGGCTACGGCTACTGTCTACCGCCTCGCAAAAAATATGTCAAGAGTACATCCAACGTCCATTGCTTCTTACGTTGTTGGTTGTTACAAAAAGAAAAGTAACTCTTTTTGTAACGCAATAACAATTGAAAAAAAATAAAACCAGTTTTTTTCCCGATCAACGAACTAACGAGACTGGTAGGCTTGAGTAGCGAAGAAAGTGAAAATCAACTTTGTTTTGTTTGAAATGCAACAAGGCAAGGCAAGAAAACGCAATACATAGAATGAGAAGGACCGGTTGGTTGTATGTACTGTATTTGTGATTAACTGCACTCCAATTCGCACGTGTACCCAATGCCACTAACTTAGCCTGCCTGCCTGCGAGCGATTGTTGAGGATAAATGAGTCCATGTGCAGCGTGTGCTTGTATACACCGGCACTTTTGTACAAACTCTGAGATTCTGACACATTAGCTTTTTATACGGTTGAGCAGATTAATTGCAAAAAAGGAGATTTTGATTCTCGTAATATGTGCAATGATTCCAAACAACAATGCAAGTTGTAAATCATGTCCCACTAGTTCATCAAATAAGCGTGTTTAATGCCTTGACAAACATTGTTAGCCTACACGTATGTGTGCACTTTTGCCAGATTGCACAAATTATAAATGAGCTGGCAAGAGCTGAACTGACTCTATTTGCATTTGATTTCGAAAATCTCAACCGGCTAATTAATTAATAAAATTTAAGAAAAGAAGTGAAGAAGATTAAATTAAATGGAGTCACATCAGAGACAGGTTGCAATATTTCATGAACATCAAACAGGATCGTGGTCAGTTCGTTTCGTGTCGGTCGAACGCGAACTGCTCGCTCGCAAATTTGTAAAATAATTCTTAAGGTTCGTGTAGCAAGTAAATATGGAAAAGAAACGCCTGTGCCAATGCCCATTGCATTTTGAGCGTTCATCCAACCATTTCTAGATAAAATCAGAGACGAATTTCCGGTCTGCTCAAGAAAGAACTCATTTTCATTATTATTGCAATGTCGTGTAGTTCATTGATTAAAAATCACACCCAACCTCACACACATTGCACATTGCATTGGTGCAATTTTTGAAGAGAAGAATAATTTGCACATCTTGCTTCTTACCACAACTTCCCCCCAGAAGATGTAACAATTACATTACAGCGGTACAGCGTGGAGTTGGGGATAGGGAATAATGAAAATAGTCAATCCGGAAATATGCCAATTGCATGCATGTGTTTTGTGGATTACATTTCCGGCTTTTCAAGTCAAGCATAAGAATTTGCATTGGCTTTTGTACCGACGAAGAAGTAATTAACGAGAGCTGCACAACTATAGTGACCAGAGAAGGAAGGGTACTGGAAAACCGTGAATTCTGTCATCTGCCCGATTCGATTCAGTTATAATATCGGGTTTTGGATTACTAATTATCCAACAAGATTATGTAATGTTCCAGGGCTCAGTAGTAACTTTTGTGTAAATTGTACTTAGAATCGCCTTCGAATAAACAAAATTCGTGCTTATCTTATCATTTTTTTTTCAGAAAGTTTAATTCCAAGAAAATGTAGTAGCAAGGACAAAACTCGAAAAGGAACAAGCATTTTAATATGAATCAGCAAAATAAACGTAACACAAAAATTGAAACGCTTTGATGATGGGACAGTAGCCAAAAGCCGCAATGTTTAAGCTAAAACCTGTTAACGCAAGAATGAATAACGATTCGAGACTTTGAATGATGAAAACAAAATCCCCCAAACGCTGCTTGTGAGCACAGCATAGGACTCTTAGCCCAAATTTCACTTTTCATTCCGGATCTTAACATCTTACTTCCATCCAACTAACTTCCAACTACGTTTGTAAAAATAGTTCAGAGCAGATTTTGCATCCAAATGTCTTCCTACATCCCTTACTGCCTTAATGCTAATAACCACAATGGCAGCAAGTAGTCAAGACAAAACGTGCTCCATTGTTGCGTGCATTATTATAATCAAAATTCTACGCTAGCGTAGCTTGTAACAATTTGAAGCATGACAATTTACTAGTTGAGTACTACTTGCTAATATTTTTAAAGGACCTCCACTACAAATGCCGGTTTGCCTTCGAAGAATTTCTGACTTGCATTTGTATGAATTCTACGAGCTAATTTTGTGTATGTAAAATATTCTTACGTCAGTTAGTCACTACATGATAGTGATTCTGAGAAGAAAATTTCGAAGCGTTCTTGCGTCTTGCGCCACAACTAAAACTAAGACTGTAGTGAGTAAAAAAATTAAGGATACTGCGACGAAAATATACTTGCATCTTGGTCGGTAATTGTTTGAAACAAATGCTGTAATTAACACCTTAGCGGTTGCTTTTGAGTAAAGTAGGTCAAGTAGTAAAAGTTTCATATTGTTTGTTTACGTTCCAGAATCCATCTGCACTATTCTTCTGGCTCAATTACTACAGATGTACTCCATGCAAATGCCAAAACTTTAGTATCTGATCTAGTCAAAACTTGGCCCAAACTTTGGGCCAACCAAAAAATCAACATTTCTTGTGTTTTATTCGAATTAAATTGGTGTGAAAAACCTGATTTGTGTCATATTATTATTATAGCCTGACACGCAAAACTGCTCCAACAATTCAATTGAATTGGCAAAAAGACAATAAAAGCAAATTAACTATCGAGCTGAGTTGAGTCAGTCTGGATTTACTAGGTCAGAGGAATGCAAGACACGAACACGACAACAAACAAATTGCTCAAGTTTTTTAATAACGCAACTTACAAAGTGGGAATGCATGCAAAGCTTTAAGAAATTGGAATATCTAGTCCAAAGTCAAAGTGAGGCAGACAGACAGAAGACGGTTTAATTACCCATTCTTCTTCCTACGCCTAGCTTTAATTTTTCCCCAGCACAATTGCTTCAAGGTGATGATAAGGATAAGACTTTGCCAACAATGAACAACAATACCAATTTGTTCTCAATCAAGGCGAACACCGCCTAATGTCGATTCGTAATTAAGATTTGCTAAATGAATGCAGCGTTGCTGGTTTAGTGTACACAAATAGTAAGCCTGTCTCAGGATCCCCTACCCTTCTATTTTTAAACTTTTAGGAAACCAATGGAATAATTTCCAAAATGTTCCTAATGCGTACACTAATTTAAGCGAGTTGTCGTCGCCAGAGCCCGACTGGCTTCTAGTTACAAGTTACAAGCACATGGCAAATGTTTAATTTTTAGAGTGGTAAAGAAGCACGTGGGCCGTAGAAAATGCAATAGAAATACTTAGAAATACAATACAAGAATACACCGAGCTCCGCCCGGTTTACGGTTAGGATTTGATTCTAAGAATCTAAAAAACAAGTGCAAACGGGCTTACCTTTTTTTAGTTTGTGGCTGTAGAACTGGCAGTACTTCCAAGTTTCGAAGTAGTCGGTTAGTCGGAAAAAAAATGTTGGCGGTGAAATATTTGCAGTCTCCAGACGTTCTAAGTGTTAGGTCCGTTCAGTTGAAAACCAAGCTCTGCAAGAATTTTTTTTCAATATTACAATACCGATGGACTCGAGTATCGAGTTCGAATAAATTCGGACAACAATTGATACAATTGACAATCAATTTTTTTTACAGCAATGAATGATAAGAGGCAATTAAATTACTTGCACTAAATGAACCTTCCAGCCTGGGCGAGTGTTGCCAGCTGATTAACGATTCCAAGTCGTTTAATCACAACTGGCAGGAGCACAAAATGAACTAAAGTTCAACAAACTGACTACCTTCCTTCCAGCTCGACTTTCCAGAAAATTTGGGCTGGAGAAATTTGGCCTTGATATCTTGGTATCTTCAGAATTCGAACAATAAAGTATTTTTATTGGAGGAAATCCAACTATTCCTTGCTGACCTTTGGCGTCAAATTCTTTACACAGGCACAACTATTAAATTTTTTAGGAGAATTTCGCACAATTTTACTCTTCAGCGAGTGCGTCGAGAATCAAGGCTCAAGGGCTACTGAAAATTTTTTAGCCTCAAATAACAATTTCCATGTGCACATATTTTCTCAAAAAATGTAAAAAGTTAGGAGGGTGAGGAGGACTTATTAAGGACTTCTACTGCCGGACCGGACTAACTTTGACTTGTCTCAAAAATCTAAGGATTGCGACTTGCACTGTGCACTTTGCGGTAATTGACAACACTGATCCGGTCCAAAATGTAAGATATGTTGCAAGAAAACACTCCAACCCTTGGTGTCAGCACTTATATGAAATCACACACACTAACGAAACTGGTTTGGTATTTATAATTTTTTTTAGGTCAAACTAAATTCTATTTTTGTGCTATTGTAAAAAGGGTTCAGAAGGGTCGGTCAGGGTATTAGCTCGCAACTTTGGAGACCTTCAAATAACAGACTTACTTTGCGCTGCTTTAACGAACCCCAAAAAAATTGTTTAGTTGCTGCACGGATGGTTTTGGGTTCAACAATTCATATCAATCACTGGCACTGGCACTGGGAATACTGGGGAATATGTTCAAGAGGTCCAGCCAGCTGTTTTGATGAATTACTTACTATTTAGATCAATTTGACCGAGTATTTATTTTATTGCTTATTATTTTCTTTGTGATTGCTGATTGTTAGAATTTTAGGGTTTGTTTACTCTCGAGTTGAGCAGTTGTAAGTGCCGCACTTCCGAAGGAAGGTCTTCAAATAATAATTTCCTCAATCAAATTAAAATGGAGCACTCATGCACTACGTACTGACTGTTGCAAAGTAGTGCAGCAGATTTTATTACAATGTCAAATGATGTGCAATGCGGATGGAAATACAAATGTAGTGATATGGAAACTTTTTTTTGTGTAATTTGAAGATCGGGAAGCAGTAAATTTTGATCTCCCGAATTGGCCCAGAAATGAGATGAGGGTGACCCGGGGTTCCGAATGAGGGCCGAATCCACTTCTATTGATTACTTTCACTTCTTCAGCTTTCTCTAGCTACTGCAGCTTCCAGCATCCACGTGCTCCGCTCACGCATGGACCAGATTCATGTCAAAACCCTCAAAACCGGTCCCCTTCCCATGAAACCTTGGCTTGGCGTAGATTTGCACTCAAGAATAGTTTGTGGCAATATTTGGGTAAAATCCTGATGGAATCATATGAAATCCATCAATCACAACACAAGTCCAACTCAACTACCTGTAGTTATCAAAAAGTTCGGGTTCAATTCGAGATTACTCTCTTCTCTGGGTCGTTGAATTGTTGTCGTAACTTTTCTTTTAATTGTTGCACGTGCTTGTGTCTGATTTGATTCTGTGTGTCCTATTAAATGTTCTAAGACGAATGATGCGATGTTATGGTCGATCAATGACCGAGAGGTTGAGTCTGTGGTAATCAGAAGGATTCACAAAAATCTAATTGCGAGGTGGGATTTACAACAATAATGTATAGTAATGAAAGATAACATGTTCCTTACTTGAAAGACTCGAGTACTATAATAATATTAGAGATAAAGTACTGATGAGAGTAGTAGTAGTAGAAGAGTACAGTGGCCTGGCTGAGAGTGAGTCGCACTGTTGTGTTGACGAAGACCAATTGTTGCGTCCACCCAATCATCCTAGCAGCCCCAGAGACCTACATTTTCACAATTCTTTATTGCAATTGCAATGCAGTCAGTCAGTCAGTCACTAGATTAACAACCTCAGGGGGTTTTCCAACTAAATTGCAAATAATCGTGGCACTGGCAGGATAGGCTCTATACCTTAGTTTTCAGTTCAGTTCTTGCAAGTTGTTTCATTCCAAAAACGTGCAGACTTTTGAGATGTACTTTTTTTGCTCTTGCTGCCACTGCTGAGAAGACTTTGCTCATTATTGCAGATGTTTCAGCAGATTTTTATTCAGAACAATTCTTGAGAGTATGCAATGCAATATCATGAGGCAAACATTCACATGGCTGCTCAGCTGATAGACACTCCGTACAACATCAAGGAACAACTATAAATTTTATAGGATAATTTTCAATAAATTAAATTTTGCGATCGAGATGAAAATTTCCAATTGTACATGCCGAGAGAAATATCCCGGGGCGGCGGAGAAATTGTTGATTTGCAGATCGCAGGATTTCACCGAAATCCGTTGAATCCTCGGGCACTCTCTTGTTCTCATCATCAGAAGAATTATTGTGAATTGTCGCATAGTTTGAAAGGTTCATATCCAATTCATAAATTTGGAAATCCAATTCGAACTGCGTTTTGGGGATAAGTTTGATTTATTTTGACATTCTTAAAATTAATCAGAACAGCAATAGACAAACAACCCTTCAACCCAACTCTCATCCAAGTGTACAACAATGCTAACAATAGGAAGAGCTCAGCCAAGTTCATCCTTCAACAAAGAAATTATTAAATTTAAAGGTTTGAATTGGAATTGATGGATGAATTCCAACTATTTCCTACGTCTTGCCTATGCCTATTCGGTATTGTGATGGTGCGACTTACGAGCTATGATTTACGAGCTCAAATTCACTCATTTGCATTGTGAGACTGCATCTTTTCACAAATCTCTGCACCACATTATCCCCAGAATGTCATTGACTCTCTTTAAATTGAACTTAAATATTGATTATGCGGCAAAAGTTTATTTCATCTTGATTGTTCCTTGCTTATCCTCTCCACAACAGCAATGATAGACCGGAAGTTCTTTGCCAGAACTTAAGAAATTTATGAGCTTAACGAATCATTCATTGAATTTGCACTTTTCATTGAATTTTATTTTATTAGTCATTTGAAGCGCTTTGAATTCTTAATCAAAATGAAACGGAATTCTGCATATAAGTTTGCGAATATCTTGAAATACGTATTTGGTGTAATTACTACGTAGTAATCTGTATAAATTCTGCCACTCATGCGTCGTATTTGTTGACTGAATTTTGCTGTCAGCACATTATTACATGATGGTACAATTTAACCGTTGACCAATTGGCTAATTGATTTTTCTTTTCAAATGGTGGCAGCAACGTAACATAAAATGGCAGAATAATTCAATAGCAATTCATACGTAAAATGTGTTCATATATTTAAATACGAATCAATCCAAACTGCCAAATTGGGAATATTTTGCATAATTTTTACCTTGAATTCATTACTAATTAAAAGGTGATCATCGTCGATTGGACTTTTTGCCTCAAAATAAGTACAGTGAGTGATATTGAGGCTTGAGGGTGTTGCATTTTCTTTGTGTTGCGTTGCACTTGCATTGCATAAAGAAGAGAGCAAGAAAAAAACTAATTTCTTGCTAATGTTGTTAATGTTGCAATAATATATTTCCCCCCAGCTAGCTCATCTTATATGGCCACTTGGGTTTGAAAAAGATGACGTTGACATTACTATTACGTAGACATCGTTCTCGTCGTTCTCCATGTTGTTACCTTTGACTTGACAAAGTGCTCACGAAATAATTGCCGAGTTGAACAAATTGTGAAATTTTAGCCAAAGAGTGGTTCAGTATTCAGTAATAACATGACCAAGTAATTGCATTCTCAAAACACTTGATGGATACGAATACGAATACGACGACCGACGTCTTTTCATCTCTGAGTCTGAGACACTGGCTCTGGCTCTGACTGCTACATGCACAAAATGAAATTGAAGTATTTTGTGCCTGCAGCATTATTAAAGTCTAATCACAGGTGTGATAATTTGCCTTGCCTTGTTGCACTGCACTGTAGACTACTGAGAGAGCACGCAAGGCGATTGCATTATTTATTGTACGTAGAGTTATAGGGTCTGGACGGATTAATTACAATCCTTGAAAGATCAATCCACAATTAAATATTAGTTATTAGATCTGTCTGGCTGATCCAATTTTCAAGAAGGACATTTTACATTATCTCTTGCATGATGGTAAAACTAAACCAATGCCTTGCATGCACAGCTGACAGTCCTAGGCCTTGGAACGAGTATTGAAATGCGGCATATTCTTCATAACACGATCTGATGAAAGCGTGTTTTGAAAAGTAATTAAAATTAGAGTTTTATATTTTTTTAGTGGAAATTGACATTTGATATTAGGAGAACTCCACAGAGCAATTCCTTGAAATATGTACATACAGTACTTACTTCTCAGTTTAGCTGGGGTCTTTGATTGATACTGATACTTCATTGCAATACTTAAATGTTTATGCTGAACGATAATAAATCTGAATGTGATCAGCAAATCACCGGTACCCAATTCCCAAAATTTGACGGATCTTGATTTCACTCTGTTTGATTTTTAATTGAGGATTTGGTACAAGCTTGACTATACATGTCACGCTTTTACTTTTCATATTTTTTAAAGAATATTACGGTAGTGGTGGTTCGTTTTGTATGAAATGAAGCTCATTGTATTTTATTTCAAAGAGCAAAATCAGTACTTAAACACGGGCGAACTTACAAAGCAGCAAGGGTTTGTATCAAAAAAGGGAAACAATATCCACACACTAATTCTTATTTTTCTTTTGCTAACTCGGACAAACACTTGCAGACTAATCATTCATTTTGCGTTTCTTAATTCCAAAATGAAAAATCATTTTTCTCACATCTTTTCTTGGTATACTCACATTGTAAAATAATTCGTACGTAGCGTCTTTGCATTTTGATTGTCACTCAATAAAATAACTAACTGCAAAACAGTCAATCATGCTGACCACTATCAGATAAACTTGCCGATCTGGAAAACCAATCCTTTGGGATCAATGCTTTTCGATTTTTGGTGTTCTGAATGCTCCCATAAATAAAATGGTGTTGGCTGCATTGTCATGAATGAAAAATATGAAGGGATGGTTGCAAATAAACCGTGTTTGCTCTAGTGGTCTTCCACTTCTCGTGTCAATTAGTACAGTGGCTGCAGCTGCTTCCGATCCTTCTTCATTGACTTCTAGGAAAGATTTGTGCAGAGCAGTTCCGATTGCAAGGTTCGGTTTGTCAGAAAATTCTGAAAGATCCGCTTTGGATTGATCAAAGAGGTCAACAACGCCCAGAGTCTGAAGAGCCTGTGTACCAAATTATATATTGATTAGGACAAGTATGACATCAACTTAAACAACGCTAAGCCAATGTTGGTTTGAAACGATCAATAAAATGTTAATTTATCAAATCAAAATTGCAGGTATTAATTCTCACCTTGTTCAGTTCCAAAGTCTGATCGATTTTGAATCGAGGTAGAGCGACTTCTATGCTGTCAGGATACATGCCATCCATGGCTTCTCTGAGAATTGTCGAATTCAATCGTGAAATTGTTTCTTCTAATGCATTTGGAGTAAACGGTGGCAACAGAATGAACATAGACAGGGCCTCGCCTTCGTAAGGCAATTCAATTATGTAGGACTTTAGTGATTCAGAAGTACCTGAAAATATAGTCAAATTTACGATTAGTAATAAATTACACCAGAAACACAAATAAATGAATTTGCATTGAATACTTACCGTGACGGAAACTTCCTTTCTGGTACATCATGTAAGTTTGAGTCACTTCCTTGGGTGAGATGTAAAAGAGTGAAATTTTGGTATTGGTTTTCTTGAATTGTTGCTCCCAACTTCCCTTGAAGTAAGCGCTGTTTGCCTATTTAAAATTATTGTATAGAATTGTGAATTCATCTACTCGAAGGAAGTAGCAAGATTTTAATATGAAATAAAGACTAAAAATTACAATTGCGAGACGAGTATTGCTTGTAATAAATCCGGACGGAATAATGTCCCGAATTTTTCCATTAGTTTCGCTTTCAACCCAGTTGTTAATGGTGAGCCTTGACCCTTCGGTATCGTTAACAAAATTAAGAAGCTCGATTTCCTTTTCAAGAATTTCTTGAATGCAAGGTCGAACAGGTTCCTCAGTTGAAAAGAAAATTCGGTTTGTCACTTTCAAGTTGTACTGTGTTGTATTGGCTGATCGTGCTTCCTAATAACAATCAAATCAGTTGAGTAGTTTATTTATCTTTAGCAACTCTGAATGGAAATGATTTCATTTTATTTTAGATCAATTTACCATAAAGTAATTCTCCATTTTGTACTGTCTCACAATGTCACTTTTTGGCGATTGTCCGAGCTCCAGAGCGGATCTGAGTTGTTTTGCGGTTGTCCCTGAGGATCCGAAAAATGCCAAAATGAGTGCTTGATGAATGCTGAATGGCGAGTAGAAGAGATTTGATTTGTCATCCTGCAATTCCACAAGACATAGACCAAGCATTATAAAATTATAATCAAAATATTGAAACTTTCAATTTTACAAGTGTAAATATCTGACCCACTTTTTTGTATAATTTGTTGAATAAGTTTAGTGTAAATTCGAGTTGTCTATCGTAAAGAACTTGTTGAAAGTTCGATGGCTGCGACTCAAAAACTGGTGACGGATGTTGTCCCGGAAGTATTGTACTTTCTTCAACTGATGAAATTGGTGAGTCTGTTGTTGTGGCTTTCTCTGATCGACCGAAACATTGTCCAGAAATCTGGCTCGGTTGACTGAAGAGTAGCACAAAAGCTGCGGCAAATAAATAAGACGATCCGGACATCATTTTCTCCGTTGTTTCTGCCCAACCAAAATATTAAATGTTAAAAGGATTTCATCAACTGCCTTTAATTTATGTTTTTCGCTGCTCAATTTGCTCATACTCATGCTCGACTTTGACAAATTACTTGAACTTGAAACTTCCGTTCGAATTATAAGAAAGATTACGGAAATTTTATTAATTTCGATTGTTGGGATGGTCATACGGAACTTCTGAAGTTTTTGATATAATGGAGAACCAATATTTGGCTGTAATGTCCTGGACAGGAAATATGAATTTACGATACAATTTTGTTCTCAAATCTCACCTTGTTGTTGTATAACTAAACTGGCTTCAATTTCTTAATTATGGCTTGTGGCTTGTGTCCAATAATTTATCGCTCCACCGCTCTTGGATGTGAAACACAGCCAGAGGCAAGTAAACAAAATTTTTCTTCAAGCAATTATTTTAGAAGAAAAAAGGACAACAAGACAAAACTCAATGCTGGAAACGAATCGGAAAGTTTAATGCCCATGCATGCATTGGCCAGACTAATTGAACTCCATTTCCGTCAAACCGGATGTAGTCAAAACTACAGATGCGTGACGACAACATGAATTCGAATGTGACAAAATCAGAAAGTACACGCAACTTATTGCTTAACGTGACTGTGTACATACACGGACTTGGACTGATCTGAATTTTTGTGTACTCAAGAGATGTACTTTAAAACTTTCTCCTAAGGATTTCCATTGGGGATTTGCCATTGGCCATGTTTGTAGTACGCATTGAACGAACTCCTAAATTATTGGTAGAGCTTGTACTGTTACATAAATAATATAAAATCTTTTTTGAAAAATCGTATTCGTAACTCAGTTTTATCCTCTTTCCAACTCCAAAGCGAGATGCACACTGGAGTCTGGTCAAACAATAAAACCTGACAGGTCAAACTACGATTTTGTCACTCTTGTTAATGAAAGAAAATTATTTGTGAAGTAATTTTTTTGAGCTTAAAATGACTTGAATTCCAAACCTTGCGTCCTATCATGAATCATCGCGTGAGGCATGCTGTTTGACAATAACAATTGACATGTATGAGTAATTTTGGAATAACCATGAATTCGTGATTTAATCAAAATGCGTATGCAGGCGTATTCACGCTCAGACCGATGGGTGATGCACGCAGAGAGACGGGACACTAACCACGATTAACGAGAGGATGACAAACAATTAAGTTAAACTTAAATGAAACGATTGACCTCTTGCCCTACTTAGGGATACGGTGTGACGGTAAATATCAGCTCTGACTTAATTGTTGGGGTTGATGCGCTTTTAATTGACTCAAGAATTCAAAACCTAGGGATTTCCTGAGTAACCTACCCCTAACACCTGAGTACCAAAACCATACCACATCGTATCGATAGTTTTAGATACGTTCCTATAAATGATTTGGGACTTAGAAGGAATGTTCCTTCATTCCTAATCCTGGAAGTAAAACAAAATTTCGGTCATGTGAAATTTCGGCATAAGGCTTGAAGATCTCTGAAATAAAATAATGTGAGTTTTATAATTTTATTCGCCAAAGTTTGATTTCACTTTTAAATCCTGTGTTATTGTTAGCATTACTTGTTAGGTCCTCCGTTCAATGCGTAAATAGAATCAAAAGCGTGAACTTGTTACAATTTTTAGTAGCACGGCTACGGCACGGCCAAGTAAAACAAGGCTTAGTGTGCTTTGTATTTGTTATCAACAATGTTCTACACTCAATAGGTATTTGCTCAAATTCTAAAGTCAAAGTCACGCTTTTCACGCTAACTCGAGTAAAACACTTTCGAATCAAACAACTTATTATTTTGCAGTTTATTTTGCCATGTGTTAATGCGAATGTAGAACGAAACAAAAGTTTTGAAGTAAATTATTTGGTCGGTTTTGCAATATTTTTTCCTTCGACACAATGCTATTCGCTGTTGTACCAAATTATGCGTATTTAAAGTTAAGAGTGGATTCAATCAGTTGAATTGGAGCAAATTATTTGAAATGTGCAGCAGCAATAAGAAATTTACAAAATTTCGTTTTTACCTAGTTTGTTTTGTTTCAATTTAGTACTTCTTGGAACCACACTAAAGTTTAATATTTTGTCGCACCCAGCACTCAGCACAGTCACAAAAATTCTCTCTCGATTTTTCTTACTGGAAATACTGCACTGCACTGAAGACTCAACTTCAACTCTAAACTTGTCTTCAAATCCTAATGTCGTCGACTGAAACTTTATTTAAGAATTTTTGGATCCTTGGCCACTACTTAACCATGCGAAACAAGCATACATATACAGTACATAAGACAACAATGAGACAATGAGTCACTCAAGTGCCAAGTGGTTGCACTTGCAAGTCAACAATGAGAAAGGCCACAAGGCCTAAAGGTGAAACACAGCAAACTACAAACAGCTAACATTTAGACTTTCCAAGTGTGAATTCCCAATCCCAAAACGCAAAACTCCAATGCAATCCTCTTCCTCACCATACACAACAATACTACAATTTGAAAAGTAAATTCAGTGAATGAGAGATGAAAGATGAAAAGATGATGAGGATGTGCAATCTTTCCTGTGCATTCACTTTGTATTTATTTATTTGGACATCCTAACCATAGCCTCCCCCTCCTCCTTAAATTTTATACTGGCTTGTAAAATAGGTCTTCAATTAATTAAAATCCTCGGGAACCTGCCCTTAAATCTGGGTCCAGATTCTAGACTAGTAACAAAGTTCACTATTGGAACTTATTAAATTAGCTAGAAGTATGAGTATGATCGTGACCAGATTTATGGGAAATAGCCTTGGGCTTGTACGACAACCATACTATTGCTATGATTCGGAAACTAGAATGTTGTTCGTTTGGCGTGGCTTGTGAGTTTCAGGTAACACGAATTTTTGCTTCGGAAATGTTAATTGTATGACGCAACAACAGTAGTGCAATACGGTGGAAGGACAACCTGACAGGATTTCCCATTTTCTACTCGCTCGCACCTCACAAGTGCAAGTCTTGCACAAAAGTTTTAAAGATGAATGGAGTGAACCAACAACTTATTGTATTTGTTGGGCAAAAGTAAAGAATGACGAAGATGAAGAATGAGGATTGGGTTTCCCATTTCATTCACTAAACTGTGAAAAGAATGGTTGCTAAATTTTGTTGGTTTCCTTCAACTTCCAAAAACTAGTCGATTTATACTCTTAAAATTCTCTCGTAACTGTACACTATTTCCATTAAAGTCCTACTTCAGTTAGGTTGTCAGCACAATGGCTATTACGGCCGTGTTTTTTTGCACAACAAGCAAAAATTTTTGCCAGCAAATCATGGCGAATTCTGACATGACCGGCGCAACGTTTTTTTACTTTTATATTGCTGGTTTCTGCAAAATAAATTATTGCATATTTCAAAAGTTCGATATCATCCTCAGAAAGCCGTTGCTAAACTGACAAAAGCTTTCAGTTTGCCCAGCCCAAACTATGATCTCCCCACCGATACTCCCAAATCCTTATCTCCGGGCAAATATATTGTCCAAGGTCACGTTTTGGTAAGTTCTCATTGTAGAGGGGAACTATGTAAACATGAAATTCTACTAGCAAGCAAATTAACATCACCAAACTCATAAATTTTATGATAACCCTGTATCATACAGGTGGTTGAACGGTCTATTTGTTCAAGGGTACAAAAAGGATTTGGAATTTGTGGATATCTACAAAGTCCTTCCAAATGATCGGGCCGAATGTGTAGGAGGAAGGCTGGACACGTTTTGGGCTCAAGAAGTTGAAAAGTGTAGAAAACGTGACGAAAAGAGCAAAGCTAAGAAAAATCCAGTAAAGATTCGTCGTCCAAGTTTGGGGAAAGTAATTGTACGACAATTTTTGCTCGAATACATGCTTTGCGGGATGCTGGGATTTCTAGAGGAATGTGTACTCAGGCAAGAGGCGAGGTTTTAAAAAAGTTGTTCTGA
>JAQGCM010001069.1:0-17721 GCA_034699705.1 Hymenaphorura dentifera
TCCAGAGTCAAGTCAAAAATCGAATCAGAGCAAAGTGTGATGAGTGTGGAAAGGACTTTTCTAGCGAAGTTGGACTGTATATTCACAAGAGAGAATTTCATCGAAAAGTGTTCAGGCTTACCTGCAGAAAGTGTAACTTCCGGTGCAATCTGAATTCCCGTCTCAAGGACCACGACACCACTGTGCACACGAAGGTGAGGAATTACAAATGTGCCATTTGTCCAGCTGCATTTATGACAAGGACTGTACTTAAATCTCACATGAAAACCCACACTCAAGAAAAACCTTACGTGTGTAACTTTTGCCACAAAAATTTTGCTCGAAATCAAGGCTTGACCGACCATATGAGAACTCACACTCATGAAAAGCCGTACGCGTGTCAATTGTGTTCTCGTCGATTTGCGACTAGACCTACCTTAATCAAGCACATGCGTGGTCCACACGGAGTACTCTAAGTTCAAATTTCCAAAAGGGTTCAGGAGGGTCAAGGCAAGGCAATCATTTTGTTGTAGACTTTAATAAGTCTACCGAGACCGAGAGTCAGTGTTGTGTGTTTTTTTTCGAATGTCAATGCCATGCTTGTTTTTTTTGGAAGAATCGACTTTGCCACTTTCTAAATTCAAAATAAAACTATAAACTGCTCAATTTAGGTTTTAGTAAACTCGAAGTTTCTTTTAAAAAAAAATCTTGTTCTCGAAGCGGGCGTGGCGAATGGACTTAGGGGCTTGAAAGAAATTAAAAATCGGAATATAAAAGTTGTTATCTTTATATTACAAGTTAAACAGAGTGGACTTGTGCCACCGTTTTTATATGACATTCGAAATAGAATTTGAACAAAACCTATTATATATCCTAAAAACGGAATTCGTGTCTAAAATGAATCAATGAATGGTCCAGACCCTTAGCTCATTCGAAGGAGTCCACATCTCGGAAAAACTTGTTTCTGTGGTCCACTTTACGTAGCTCATTACTCCACATCAATTTATCTTCTATTTTTTAGGCCCTCAAAATATTCTAAAATGTGTTGAGAGTGTTGACTCTCCAAAATTTGTTTCAAACGACTACGTACAATGTATGATCATCCATGTAGGTTAGGCTTATTTGTTGTAGTTAATACCGTGAGTAGTTTTTATTCCAAGTCAAGTACAACATGTGATTGATTGATTGGTTAACAAAGTCAAATATGTAGCCAGTAATAAAAAGATGCGTTAGTTTCAGTTTCACACCAAATTCATAATAATACAAATACAATACATCCACAGCCAACATCATTCTTCCATTCATTCTCGATTCTCATAATTCTCATTCCCTTCGCTCGCAAAATCCACTCATCAAACTCAAACCATAATAATAAATCGCAAAATCAACATAATTAGTAGTGTGGGTTGGTAGGAAATTAACAAATTAATGGCACTCGACGTTTCAAGATTTTCACTATTCTTCTCAGCATCTTTTTTCTCGGCTTCGTAGCGCAACGTCCGACACTCTTGCGTGCATTGAGCCTCTTCACAAATGTCACAAATCTTTGCTTTTGGAGGTGAATAAAATTGCCTGCAAATTTTTTATAGGTTTTAGTTTCATGATTCCCTCCCTGTCAAAATTTGGACGACAAAATTTGTGGCAAATTTTGCCTGACATTTTCTTACCTTGCTCTCCTCGAATTATCATAGTAATCATAGACTGTGACATAGGTCGGAGCTTGCTTGGCAACTGGGAACACCCGATAAGCTGAGACCGTGGGGCACACGTCGGTTCGATTCAAACCGTTAAAATAAACAATAAGTTTTGAGTCATCTTCTTCAGTGTCAAAACGTTTGATCTAGGATTCAAAATCAAAACTGTCATTTGCATTGCACTAGCAACAATCGCTTCGAACTGGGCATTTCATTGTTGAGAGTTTTTACCTCGGGATAGTGCAAAAGGTTCGGGAGCTTGTCCTTGTTGATTGCAAACCCGCTGGGAACATTGACTTCCATGACGGCCATGTTGGACTCTTCGGCGGTGGATCTTGCGCAAACTGACAAATGGAGTTGATTTGTGTTTGAGGTACGGTCAACTTGTGGGTCCAAGTTGAACAATGGCCAAGGGCCAGTCACGTTCACATTGTAGCTCCAAGACAATTGAATGAGTCCGACTCCGCCACCGATTGCGTTGATTGTGACCGTTCGAGTCGTTGGAGGAAGCTGAAAATTTTAGGAATGGACAGAACAAAATTCATTAGGACTTTTCTAATGAGGTCGTATTTCTTTGTTCTATTGTTGAAATTGTTACCATAATTTCCTGGAGAACAATCGCATTGTTGCGGTTGAGTCGAATTGATTGAGTTTGAGGCGTTTTGCCGCCGTCATGAGTCAATTCGATATTGATGTCCGTGACGCCAGACTGGGTAGCTCCTGCAAATCTGGCCAAAGCTGTGAGCCCAACGACCGTGTCTTGAGTCGAAAGGAACCCGCCCTGAGCATTTCGCTGAGCCAAAAGCCAACGAATGAGTGGAACTGAGTCGTCTGTTGGATTCGAAACAAAAATACACTTTAGTTTTTCGAAAACGTTTCAAATTTGAGTTCAAACTGAGTGCAGGGCTTACTAATGAGATTTTTGTGCACGTAAGTCATGAGGGCGTAGGAAGTCATCTCCACTGTGATCGGTTTGGGCGAATTTGCCCAAGGATTCTTTTCATCGATGGCTGTCTTTGGTCTTTCCCAATGTTTTTGTTCACCGTCGTCTACAAAATTTCGAACCAAATCATTCAATTTGTCGAAAATGAGTCCAAATTTCAAATGGAATGCTTTCTTACCGGAAACTTTAGCCTTGTTCTCCAACAAATTGAAAACGTTTTCCCTCAAGGGATGACGACTCACTTGCAGAACGTATGAAATGATCGACAGCGCGTAAGGATCATTCAAATCTTGAATATTTCGCACAAGATAGTCCAAAGCTAAATTCATGGCTGATGAAATTCTTGCATTTTTGCTACTCGTCAGTTCAGGATCAGCCTCAGCCTCGACAAGGGCAAGGGTCACGTAAGCCGTCAAGGCCACTCCAGTCGACGACCCTCCTTGAATATCTGTATCGAAAATTCGGCCGACCTCTTCGAAAGCTCCTGAACGCTGTTGTTTCGAAACCAACCATTCCAAGGACTTTTCAATGATATCTGATTAGACAAAAAAGCAGCGAAAAAAAAACATTGTTAGATTATCGCGAATTTTTCAAAGAATTGCTGTGCAGAGCAGATTTTGATAAATTCAGCTTACCTTTTTGGATAAAAATGTGTCGTTTGGCTGCAATAAATGAGCGAGCCACAAAAGCTGTCAGAAAAGTGGAACCACTCGGATCAGCCTTCCCAAAAGCGGAGAAGGAGCCATCGTCATGTTTGTAAGATAGTTCGCGCTGGTAGCCGATTTCCAAGTATTTGAGGGCCTTGTCGCGGACTGGGTCGTTGATTTGTCGAGTTGTCTGAAAATTGAGTTAAGATTTTAGTTGCGAATTCGTTAGCTAGAAATCCAAGATTAATTCTAGAAATTTACCTGCAAATACTCCAGAATGACAATATCGGGTACAAAGTGAATCATGTTTTGTTCTCCACATCCGGTTGGTAATTCTGCACAGAAAAATTCAAAATTTAGACTTGAGGAATTCAGGCTTTTATGCCCTCGTAATTCTAGAAAGTTACCCAAGAGTTTGTCCAAATTCGTAATAGCTGGCCCGAGGAGATCACCAATGACTGAAATCTTGACTGAATCCGAATCCTCGACTCGTTTTGGAGGAAATTTAGCGGTCAGATTGAAAGTTTGAGGACGCCCAGTTCGCAAATCCAAGAAAGCAGCTCGGTTCAATTTCAAAGTTTGTCCGGGTGGTTTGACCATTAGAGGGCGAGAAACGGCGTCTCCAGCACGACTTGAGACGGCTTTGACGTTCAAGTCGATTGGTCCAAGTTTGGTCGGTGTGATCAAGAAACTGACAGAAGCCACCGAATTTGCCTGCACAGTCACTTTTTCAGTCCGGAAAAGTTCGAGCTCTGAAAACGTTTCAAATTTCTTTGATTACAACTGCACAAATTCCTAGAATTTTCATTTGCCTAATTTAGAAACGAACTACTTACTGTTCACTTCGATTTCATTGTCGTCTTGAGTGAATCTAAATTGATCGTTAGAATTGTCCAGCGTCACATCAGCGCTCACATCTCTGGACATATAGTTATGGACGAGGACTTGAACCCCCAGAGCTTCACCCCTGACGACTGAATATGGAATATTCAGAGAAATGAAAAATGGGCGGAAAACTTTCAACTTGAGAGGAGCTTCCGTCACACCCAGCCCAAACTGTGAATCGAGTGAAAATCCAGAAATTATCCAGGACGTGATTGTGTCGGGAACTTTCTTCTTCAAGGAAGTCTGGCCGTTGAACCTGTACATCCGCAAAAATTTGATTAGCTAGGATTTGGAAATATTCCGTGCATTCCAATTTCTTTTTAACCAATACAACGCTTGTCCTGCCACGATTCAAATATTTGACCAAAATATCACACAGTTTTTGCCAAACACCTGAAATGCGCTGAACCGACCATTTCTGAGAAATTACGATTCTGACAATTTGAACTACGCACCGCACAACTGGAGAGCAACTGCCAAAAATGCAACAAAATTCAACATGGCGGGGTTCCATGCAACGTTTACATTAAGCTGGCAAAATTTCGTGCAAATTGAGCCCAGGTTTCAAACTTTCCCGAGTGATATCGCGCAAAATAGCCCGAAAACGATTACTACATTTACAAAAGATACGGCGAAAGGAAGTTTGCTAGGAAAATTTCTATTTCTAGTGTAGTTTCTAGTAGTAGGACTTATGAATACAAAGACGAAATAAGACTGGAAAAGTGTAGTGTACCCTGCGGTGACGTTGTCGAAGATCCAAGTCGCGGCCGGCACATCTTTCATGGAACTAAAGTAAATTCTGGGGTAGTTTAGCTTGGATTTGGGGTAGCGAGAGAAAGCATAGGGGCCAGCCAAGGGGGGTCTCGTGGCCCCGGCATACGGGATCGCGGGGCCAAGGTCAGGGCGGAGTGTAGAGTTATCTGGGAACACAAATCTATAGAGAGGGCGCTGAGGTCTCCGGCTTGCTTGGGATGATTCTACGATTTCTAGAATTTTGAAAATGTAAAATTCAGGTACAGAATAAGAACAGAAAGAAATTCTTGAGTTTATCTTCCAAGAAAAGTAGAGGAAACCGAAAAAGCGGTGAGAAAAAGTTGCGAAAGAATGCCAGA
The DNA here is from genome assembly GCA_034699705.1 of Hymenaphorura dentifera. Lineage (NCBI taxonomy): Eukaryota > Metazoa > Arthropoda > Collembola > Poduromorpha > Onychiuridae > Hymenaphorura > Hymenaphorura dentifera. Next base: position 5,261 of record JAQGCM010001069.1, read on the forward strand.
AATGTTAGGCGAAGAAAGCGGCCATTTTAGCGTGATTCGCCCAAAATGTTGCAAAACCCAGGACCGAAATCAACGTCGCTTGTCGATAGTAGTCACCTTCCACACTTGGCTTTAGTTGTAAGTTTTGCGCTTTGTTTTAGTAGTAGTTAAATGAAATTACCCAGTTGTTAGTTCATCCCAAATAAATGTTTCCGGGAAAAACTTTCTTGTGCGGAGTGGAGTTTCTTGGAGCCCAACTGAGGAAGAGTCAGCCTCTGGACTAATCGCATCTTCATCCAGAAAATTGGCTCGGTAGAATACTAATAAGTTAAGGAGTGGAGTTAACCACTTGTTAGCATAATTAATCCATTAAGGCTGTTTTAATGCCTGCATACGGCATTCAGATGCATGGTTCCGGTTGTCACGAGAAAATAATTTTGATCGCGAAGTAGCGATATGTCTCGCTATACTCGCGACAACCGCAGGTTTTAATTGTAAAGCAGGTAGAAAACGAGAAGTCGTTTTTACTTCAGTACAAGTCCAAGCAAAGAATTCCAGTTTTCAAACGAAATTCGATTCAGTCTTTTAGCTAAATTTGCCGAAATTTTCATTTTGCCAGGAAAAAGGAGAAATTTCATCCCAAAATCTGAAAGAATATGCTCAAGGTTAGAAAAAAGAAGCCTTAAATTGCAAACATTAAGCCGAAAAAGCGTGCAGCAAAGCAAAGCAAAAGCAAGCAAATTCACGGTAATCGTCATGCAGTTTTCACTTCACACGCGTACGTTAAACGGTAAATATTTTCGGTCAAATTTCGTCTCCTATCGTCACTAAGTCTTTTTTAAACTACTGAGTATTGATGTCAAAGTAAATTGAAAATTGTCTGGTATTTTTTGAGTACCCGTCCAACAGTTCCCACAACCAAGTCTCTTGAAAATGTTTTCGGATCTGTGGATTTTGAAAGCCTGAGTCATGCTGTATTTCAAAGTCTTGTCGTCCGTGTTGGGGTGGGGAGGGGAAGCCTCTGCCCATTTCTACCAGCGGCCCATCACCTTCATCGCCGGGGCCGCCATAGACGAACCCCCTGCCCATCCGCCACCCAGCTATACATAATTCATAAATAATAGAGAAATTAATTAGAAAGAAGTTGTTAGGATTTAGAATAAGCGAATAATTTTTGGGAAAAATTATCCAAAAGAATTTTTGGCTTCAAAAACTTTAAGAAAAAGTATGTATATGTATGGACAGCCTGGTTTACCAAGTGGCGGCTGATGATGCACCAGAGCATTCGTCATGATGACGACTCCAGAATCCTGAGAAAAAGTAGAAAAATAGCGTTTTTTAGTATCGACAAAGTTTTTCAAACCCTGAATATATTCCACGAAACTCATTTTTTCAAGCTCTGCTCTAACCTCAAAAACTTGAGCTGCAGTCGTTGAGCCCATCGGCGTGAAAAGTGAGCGTCGGTGGCGTGCTCTACCCTCAACATCATAACTCCAAGAATGGAGCTCTTTCGCAATCGCGTCTGCGCTCAAATCGTTGTGTTCCTTCAAGACTAGCACCGATTGGTCAATCCCCTTAAGCGCTACCAAGGAATTCGGCTTTGCGTTCACCAAGATCTCGACATCACTCCCAGGTTCAGCTTCTTTCGGTTGAATCGACAAAGTCAAGAAATTATCCACTGCTCCTTGGACTTCAAACTCTACGGAGTCAGCAATGACTTCGTTCTCGTTGACAATGTAAACGATGAGAGTTCCTTTGGGAGCTGAGCGCGGAGGGGCAACGATTTGGAAATTTGTAGAGCTCACGGGAGCCCTTAAAGTCACCGTTTGAGAGAGGATCAGGTCGCCGCGACCCAGGAGTTGGTAGTTGAAGGATGTGAAGTTGACAGTGGCTCGGATTTCGACGTCGATGGCTTCGTTGACCTAGAAATTCATAAAAAAAAATATGGTAAAAAATCGACGCCAAATTAAGCCTGGACACAGTTTTGGGACATTTCAAAAAATCTGGCTTGCAAATTTCACAACCTGCTCGAATCAGAGGCGGAGTTCTTAGAAAGAAATGTCAAAGAAAGTCCTAGAAAATTACGTCAAATTTTGACGTAATCTCTATTCCTAGTTTCATTCGTGAATGACATCATATAATCACAATTTACAACTCTTTTCGGCCAGCACAGCAGCATGAAAGTGAAAATTGTCAGAGCAAATAAGTGGGCTATTATTCCCTGCACCAATGCATGTTTGCTCTGCTCAGCTGCCCAAATTTGGGCATCAATAACAACACTGTTGTATAACTAATAACTTGTTGCAAATTGCCAATTGCAACTCACAACTCATTTCATCTCACTCATTCTCATTTCTTTGCTTGGCTTCTATGTACTTTACAAGTGCAAAAAAGTTACACAGTTGCACCATACATACTCATGAATTATAATTTGCTTTGCAAAAATTCAAATTCAAACAAACTACGTACGAATACGAACCTTAATGTTCTGATTCAAAACGACGGCCTGCAGATAAGTGTTGCTTGGTGAAATTGCACGCTGCACGGTTGGGAACCATTCAGTCAAATCCTTATAAGTCGCTTCAAAGCCGAGGGCGACGACAGAGTCATTCTTGGGTGAGTCGAAGGTGATTGAGACTAGGCCCGTGGGTGGGACTGAGTAGTGCGTCGTCTTGTACTCTTCATGATTGTATGAAAACCCATGTTTGACTTGAAGGGCAGTTGGGCTTGGGTCTGAGATTGGGACGTCATCCTGGGTCGCGATTTTGATTGTAATCGTATAAGGAAGCCCCGGCTTGAATGACTCTTGCCCTTTGATGATCTCTAATTTGTGGGGATATTTGTGCAGAGTGATCGTTTTGGACGCGTTCTGAAGTCGACCAGTGAGTCCTTCGGTCACCGTCGCTTCGACGTTGACGAGGCGTTGGTAGTCGTCCGTCAACCTGCAATTGCCAGCAACGCAACAATTAACAACAATAGAACAAATCCTTAAGCAAAAGATTGACCTTGAGGACGACCTTTTTGGGATTTGGACGGCCGATAGGCATATTGGGTTACGGGGTGGACACTTTTAATTCAAATGTCGTTATTGTCATTCGTTGTAGTTGTAATTTGATTATGAGATGTGATGACCTTACCCCAGTTCCTTGGTCAGATCAAATTCAACGTCAGCCACGCCGTCGATGCGAATAGTCTTCCGGGCTATCCCACCGAAAACTGGTTGGATGTAGGTGGAATGAATGGTTGGGTAGGCGCCGACCACGACCTCTCCTTTGACTGGTTTGCCGTAAATGTAGCTGAAAATGGGATACAAATTGTACGGAAATGTCACCAAAACACAGGAAAACGAACGAAACACAACGATTTGCAGTTTGTTGTCAATTGTCACTGTCCATTTTAATTGCGATGACCATTTTTGAGGATTAGGCCATTAGCGAGATATACTGTTTTGGCAGTTTTAAGCAAGAATTGCTGCATTTGCATACAATTAAGATGTGTTTTCACTCACAAAGAAACACGCGTTTTTTGTGAAATTGTTTTTAAATCAAAGTTTCGCAGCTCAGTGCGTAATGGTCTTAGAAGGAAAGATTGATATGGCGGTGAAACTTACTTGGCACGAACTCTGACGACGATTTTGGACGAATTAAAAGTGGCCACTGTCGGCATGTCCAGCTCGACATTAAATTTGGGCAGCACATATTGTGCAACCGTAAAGACTTGACTTTCCTTCTGACTCTTGAACGATGCCTGAAGAGTCCAGTCTCCCAAATTCGGTTCGTCACTCAGCTGGAGTTCAGATGAAAAAAGTCCTTTTTGAGAAATCGCATTGTCCCACTGCTTGATCACGTTCCCTTGACTGTCTTTAATTAAAATGACGAGGGGTCCTGGGCCGTTTGGCCTAAGGAGGCGATCCAGGAGCAAGATTCGAAATCGCAACAATTCACCTAATAAAAAAAGGTTGCATTGTTGCATAATGTCATTTCATTGTTAAAAATGAATGTCGGAAAGCCAACAACAATCAGTAAAAGTTGAATCCGAAGAAAGCATTGTTGGAAACTGACCTGGTTTATAAATAGGTTTATCGGTTTGAATAAATATCGAGGCACTTTTCCCATTGAAAGTGAGCTCTGTAGAATTTTCAAACGTGAGCCCTCCGGACCCTTGGACGCTCAGATTGTAGGTCCCGCCGTCAATGAGATCGCCGACCTTGAAATTCGCGACATTCATTTAAAATTCCAGTAATTTTTCATTAAAAAGCAGCATTGTTGTAAATTATTGTTGTTCTTGTTACCGGCAAAGTGATTGTTGCGCTTTTTCTGGGTTCAATGGAACTCTCTTGAGTGGACGTGGACGCACCGCGTGTCCCTGAGGTCGAGGTCAGTCTCACGAGCACCCGGACAGGGGACGAAGCGTCGACGCTGATCCCCACATTGTATGGGGAGTTTGGTCGAATGACTTTTGGGGCTACGACAGTGTAAACCCTACAACAATTAAATTATGTAGTGCAAAATTAGAGAAATTTTAATTTCATGGGTTTGTTGGATTTTAATTTTAGGTTTCACTACCGCTTCCGCTGGAAGCGAAACATTTCACTTTTGGCGCAAATTGGGTCAAAGTGGGATACACTGTTTCGGCCGTGTGTCCTTTAGGAAAATGCAAATAATCTAATAGTAAATACTACAAGTTGATAGTTGTGATATTTAATTATTTGCAGTGCGATATTTAAGTATTTCGCTGTAAAATATTTCGATAGTTTGCAGTGACATTTTACAGAAAAACATTTCAATGTTTTGCCAAGAAATACTTCAGTATTCTGCAGTGAAATATTTCGCAAATATGTAGTGAGCTTATTTCAGTATTCTGCAGTGAGCTATTTCAATATTCTTCAGTGAAATTACAATACTTCTAATAAAAAAACTGCAAAATACCGAAACACACTTGAAATTTTCACATAAACATCCCTTTTTCCAAGAAATATTTCAGTACTTTGCATTGAAATACTTCACAAGCTTACAGTGAACTATAAAATTCCTAGACAAACTTTTTTGTCACATCATAAAATCGAGCAATTATTTATTGAATTAGGCATGCCCTGTTTACTAATAAAATAACTGCTGTAAAGTCATGCCGTGTCGTTCATAATTCTTGACCCAGAGAAAACATTAAATATTTGTGACAGTTTCGCTCTGCTGCGCTTGACTGTGCCCTAGTCCTGCGTCTGAGGTCTGGTCTGACCTTGAATGCAATTTTTTTTGTGACCGCGGAGCAGTAGCGCAGAGTACAAGCCTTGGCAGTTGTATTGCAGTGCAGCTGCAAAAAACAAACTTGAGTGGATTTAATAATAATTAAGAATGAGCAATGTTTGTATAGGTGTCATTTGACAAGACAAGTAGCAATTTGGACAACATAAACCGGCAGTTAAATTAAATTAAGTACAAGATCGTGAGATTACTTTAAAGTAGAATTTGCATATGCTAAGCGTATGTAATTTTAGTTTAATTTGATCGTGGTGGAGTAATTTATCCAGTAGTGAGCAAACCCTGTAATTTTCGTCGCCCAGTTTTAGTTTTCCTTATTAGCTTGGATTCTTGGATTGCACAAGAATGTCGAAACCGATTTAGCCGATCCAATGCATGCAAGGATTTTGATTAGATTTGAAAATGAATCAAAATTTAATTTAATTTTGTACATGTGAACCTTATCCCAATGAGAATTTGAAATTGAATACATAGTTTAGAAGCAATTACGTCTTGAGAGTTACGCCCATGTCGAACACTGCTATCGTTACAATCATGGCAGTGGGTGGCATTTATTTTGAGACATGAGACAGGTAGGTTCGTGCTGTCATAATAATTGTTGCCTTATGATGGTTAGTTTGTTCTAAAAATGATTTGAAGATGAAAATGATTTCTTTTGAACACTTACATGCATAAGATGACAAAGCACTACCTGACAAAAAATATCGATTCTTTCATTAACTCATGATTTTAACGTACTCGAATCAAAATCAAATCTTAAAAAGTTTAAATTCCAAACAATACATTTTTTTTATTTTGGGATTATTTTGGGTTTCATGAATTTGCGTAGCTCGTGCAGTTGCCAAAATTTATTTGTCCAAGGCACGCACTGCGCTAGCTAGAGCGCATCATGTTTGCAAATTTTCTTGAAAAAATTCAAGGTGCAAGGCCAAAACCTCCTTCAAATTCAAAATTTACTTGTCCAAATGTTACAACACAACACAGTTTACAAGCAACCAGGTTGAAAAATTGTTTGAAATTCTTTATCACCAGTAACACCTACTTAATTACCACTAATTAGGCCTTCAAATTAAGATGAAATATTCAAGGCTAAACCAATATTTGTTTTCCTCCTTAAATTCGTTTCGTTAAGTCGTTTTCAATTTAATTTCACACCTGCCCTGCCAGGGTTTTAACTCAAAAAATCACAAAAAGCATCAATTTGGTCGCCTACAATTTAGCAATTTAAATTGCCAAAAATTTGAATGACTTTCCAATATAGGGTGACTGTATTTGTGGATTTTCCACAGCTTTCTAAAATTAAATTATTGTACTTGGTCATTCTTAAAATTCAATAATTACATGCTCGTGACGTGCAGAGTCATTCACTCCTCATGCCCATTGCAAAAATTTATGGCTAATTAATTTGGTTTAAATTGAACCAAATCCATTCAATAATGAACTGAGAGCCGGAACCGGCCTATTGTTAAAATCATCTCATCCTTGGCTAGCTCCTACTGTCATTCCATTCCACAACGCACAGCTAATAGTTAAATTCAAATGTAAATTCTGCAAAGATTTGCAAACAGCAGAGCAAAGAGCAGCAGTGGCAAGGAAGCGTGTAAAATTCATTTGAGCCTCCACCACCTCATAAACACAATAAAATTTAACTGACGACGACAACTAAACTTGCTGCTGCTGACTGAACTGTTCTACTTTCTCCATTTCCCGTTACAGTTTCAATTTTGCCAACTGCCAACAACCAATTCTCTCAAATTCTCATTATTGCAAAACGCAAGCTAAGCATTATGCACAAATGCATATCCCGGCAATTACATATGCAGGCCATTTCATTCCAAACCTCAACAATAAGGCGCAGAATTTTCAACAATCAAATTAAATTTGCAAATTGTACATACAAAGTTTATGAACGAGCACGTTGTTGCGCTTTCAAAATTATGGATCAAAATCATTTAAATTTGCAAGAAGGGTGTTGCAGAGCTGTAGAGTAATCTTTATGCAATGATCTAACATTTTGCAAATCACATCAAGTCGAATTTGGTCATTGCCAAGTATGCCTGCCAAGCCATCGCATCGCCAAATACTTCCTTGTGCCTTGCATGCAAATTTTCCTTGACCAAAAAAGTTCGAGCGCCTGAGAATCTGAGAGCAGAGCAATTAATCACTCGAGATATGCCAAAATGAGAGTCTATGTAGTAGTCCAGATTCTCCTCGCTACATTTTTGTACGTATTGTGAGCCGATTTTGCAGCAATTTTTGCAAAATTGTCATGTCGGGATGTGAAAATTTGCGTAATTTGAAACAAAATCCGTTTTTAAATTACCCAGATTGAGCATTGATAACGGGAGCAACTAAAAGAATGGCGAACAGGTGTCCAATTCCAAGTCCAACTCGCATTTTGATTGCCATAAGCTTTGCCATCATTATCCCTTAAAAGAATTCACCTGTTGCACTGTGCACTGCAAAACACTGCAAATTGTGCAATTTTAAGATCACAGTTTCTCTTTTTCAACTCATCTCATGACTTTAACTTCATTCACCAAATTCGTCAAATTAATTGACTTTCACAACAAAACTCTAATCAAGACTTTCAAGACAATGCAATGCTTAAAGTGGAGCAAAAAAATCCGGCTCGGGCTGAAATTTATCACATTTTCCTAGTGCACTCTCCGGCACGGCACGGCAAAAATTCACACAATCTTGACAATTGAAAGACACAAAAATTGATCCAAAATCCAAGCAATTGATGTCAAAGTCACTATTGCAGTTGCAAAAATGCAATCCGGATGTGTGAGTTTCAAACTTCAAAATCAGACTGAGTCCGACTGGCTGTTATCAATTCATTTGGAGGATGTGCTGCTCAGCAGTACTGGTAGTGCTGCTGGGGTTGGGTGGTTTGGTTGTCTAAGGTCTTTGAAAATTGTCTTGTTCTTGTCGTTCGTTTCGTTACTCTGCGTCTTGAGACGACTTGAGTCAGTTCTCAATTGTTGAGATTTTGAGATGGACAAAATACAATACAAGACGAATATAAGAAGATGGTCCACTCCAAGACTCCAATCCTTATAGCACTTGGACTGCTGTTGGACTTGGACCGACCAACTTGACAGCCCCAAAAAGCCCAAAGGAGTTATTTCCCGTTACCGTTATCACGGCTATGTCCAATGTACTTGCACTTTGCTTAAAGTGCAACTAACTCTCAAGCCTAACACCTTACACTTTACACATAATTTTCAGCCCGATGCAATTCTTGCAGCGCAAAGCAAAGCAATGCACAGCAAAGTACGTACGTAGTACTAAAATGAAACTTAACGCATTAACAACAATCATAAAAGTACAACAATAAACTCCTCATTGTTGAATGCTCAAAGGTTTTGCTTGAGGGCCGGGGGATGAGGATGAGGATGAGCTGAGCTTATAGGATATGTACGTCGTTGATTCTAATCTTGAGTGCAAAGAGGATGTAAGGTTTGTATTGTAAATTGTAAAGACCTGAAGATGAAGATCACTGTCATCCCTTCATGTCCATGTCATGTCTCATGCATGTGTCTCGTGAAAATTTTGAGAGCCAAAAAAGCCAAACCCTGAAAGTTGAAAGTCCCGACAAAATCAATATTATTTTTGCACATTTGCGCATAATTTGACAGCCAGAACTGCAAAATCGGCAGGCTACCTACCGGTAATCTAAAAAATCGGCAAATCCAAAAAGCCAGCCAATTGCGATGGGTGCAATAATTTTCGGGTAAAAAATTAGAGCACTGTTGTAGTTGCATTTTCATTATTTACTAAAATATTGGACATTTTGTGAACTAGATGTTGAGTCTGGAGCTTGAGTATTGTTGGCAGATCGTGAGAATGGCTAATAATTGTTGTATTTGTGTTTGTAGAATTTGATTCCAAGTCCAAATATGTACTAATAGGCGGATGTGTGGAGCTCTGCTCACTCGGCACAGCAAAGGGTGTCCTTTCCCACGAATCTCATAAATGTTATTTTAGCAGTTTCAAGTTGCACTGCACTGCGTGCACTTCACGGTTGGACGAACCGGGCTTATTACGTCTTTTTTCCTCAAAGGATCGGATGTAGAAAATTTGGAAACACGATACAGTTGTATAGCTTTAAGTTTTTAGGGTCTTTTCTACGTATTCTTTTTGGGAATTTTTAGGTGGAAACCTTTTGCAATTTTTTCTCAATTTTTAAGTACGAGATAGGTTAGGACTCATAACTAGGGTAAAAAAGACAACATTCTGCCAAAGGAAATGAAGACCTTGAAGATTTTGCAAAATATCTTGCAAAATAGGGGGAGAAGTCTTGCTGAAAAAAAGGACAAAAGCGTCTGAAATGCGTGCATACTTTTCGACAGGTAGTTTTGAGGGAAAAGCGTTGTGCAATTCAATAATCGCTTTAAAAGTTTGAACGATTCCATTGTTGCGTTATTGAGACAGGGACAGGACAGGAGGAATGCTTATTTTGCTTATTTCGGGCCGACGAACGACATTCATCCCTAACCATCATCAATATTATTTTGATTAGTTGTCGTCGCTTGAGGCTTTTTATTGGTCTTATCTCGTGCGTGAGTCTCGTCAAACTCGTCTTCCTCCGTCTCCTTGATGAACCTGACAATTTTCTAGTCTCTTCCATCCGGTTTCGGCGTCATTGTCGTCTCGTCGTCATCCGCAATCTGTGCACTGCTCGGCCACTGCACGGAATGTTTTGGTTTTGCTTGAGTTCCGCCGGGCCCCGAAGGCAAAATTGAGAGGTGACAGATTGCAATGCGTGAAGATGCACTGAAAGTGGCAGTGGCATTGCAAAATTGCAACCAACTCTTCATTCCTCTCATCGTCAGCAGGAGAGGAGGACCAAATTCTCAACAATGCATACCAAATACCAAATCACACAACAATGCGACTTCGCTACAGTGTACCTGTACCATCAGCAATTCTAAGAAATGAGCCTGACCACCACCTGATGGCCTGATGAACTTGCAGAACATGTTGCAAAAATCGGCAAAGCTCTGTCCTCTCTGATCTTTCTGCGAGTATATTTGCAATTTGCCCACTCCTCCAAGTGCAAAATAAACTCATCTCCTTTCTGAGAAATATTTGAAGAGTAATCCTCGCAGCTTAGGCCCAACCTTGCCAAACCCAATTGCAAATCTTGCGTGCATTGGTGCACGCCATGCACGCAAATGGATAATGGACACCTTAATCCCGAGTTAAATTTAATGACGATGAAGAAGAGGATGAAGAACTTCCCAAACGTGTTACAATATTATTACATTACATTGTTGCATTTTTGTATCATTGTTGGATTTTACTACATACATGTATTTTGCATGTGCAGTGTGCCAAATCCTCGCATAAATTTAAAAATTAAAGCATGCAGCCAACCGTACCAAATTTTTGTTGTCATTTTGCATTTTGCATTCACAATTTTGTGTTTGGTGTTGAAGAGGAAGATGAAGCAAAAGCAGAAGAGATTTGCTACGGATTACGCTTAATGATGTTGGCGTTGATATAATTAGGGTGGCATAAATTCATTCAAAAATAGATTCTGATCTAGGTTTTGGTTTTATGACTGAGTTTGCTTTGCTTCTGCACTTTGGCTATGAATTAATGCAATTGTATTAAATTTGTACACGTAAAATGTGAATTTGTATGAACAATTGTGTTGTAAATATTCAACAATGCAAGCAAAATCGACTGACTGACTGACTGGCTGGCCACTGATATTGTAGAATAAAGATTGAGAACAAGATATGATTCAAAGAATTTCCGTTTTTTCCCTTTTCCTGTCCGGACTGCACTCTGCACAGGGGAGATTTTTAGGAAATCGAGTTCCGTCCGGGACTCTGGAAATTGGGAATCGTGACATTTTCAATGCTGCTCTGACTCTGACTTTACAATTTCTAGCAAGAAAACTAAAGCTCAAGCTCCAAGCAAAAATTTCTTTGAATGCAATTCTGGTTAATACCAGAGAATCGCATTTAGCCAAATTGAGCACCTGACAATTAATTAAAGAATTAATTATGACTCTGCTCCGCTCCTATGTACTTTTGTTTCAAATGCAAATTCCATTTCATGACTTCGCAGTACAATAATTGTATCCATGCACTGCTCAAAAATTGAAATGGAGTCAGGAGGGACCGGACGCTAGCTAGTCAGCTAAACGATGATGACAACAATGAACGAATAGAGTGAATTATTGAACGCCTGGCAACTGCACTGCAAGTATGTGCATATTAAGTAGAGCGTGACTCATGTCAAGTCAATGGGTGAAGTCAGTAGTTTATTTAGTCGTTCATGAATTGAAATAGTGGAAATAATTACGATAGTTGCTTTGTGCTTTTTGCTGGCGTCAACTGCACTCTCAAGCGTCAACTTTCAGAATCAAAGCTCAAACTGCAACTCGACAACTTGAGTCTAAATTCAACCAAGTTGAACTTTGAACAATTGTTGGCATAATTTAGTAATTTGCTACTTGTCGCGTTCATTGTAGGCGAGCGATTGTTGTACTTACGTTAGTCAGGCGTAGTAGGTTAGCAAAGAAAATACAATAAAACAAAATTTGTGAAAGTGAAAGCAACAACTCATGCTGCTACTGCCGAGCTGAGCTGACTTTGCCCTGCACTGCCTGCACTTCACTTTGCAGTGCACTCAATCTCCGCTGTTTCCTTGTTTGTTTGATAAATAAATTAGTCGGTTGTTGTTAATTTATTGACGCATTTTGAATTTGGTTGGACTTAGCACGTACAGAATTGAATGAGTGGCTCGGCTGAGTTAGTCCCGGACTTGTAAAAATACAACGCAATTATGACTAATCTCAATCTCTTCAAGATTTCTTTTATTTTGATTGTAGATATTTTACAATCTTATTAGAACGGGGAACATTTCGAAGGATATTGTGAATGGAAACGGTCATAATATGCACGTAATTAATTTTCAGATTGCGACTTTGCGACCATTGAACAAAATTAAGAAATTAAATATTCCTTGGCACAGCGGGTAATTATCGTTAACCGGTTTAAATTAAGGAATTTTTCAGGAACAAAGAACTACGACCGAATTTCTGCTGCTGCTGATTAATCCCTAACTTCTCTTTCCCTCAATTGACTCATTACACAAACTACCGTATTGACAATTTTTAAATGAAAATTAAGGATCTAAAAAAACGAATCTTTCTAACATTAATTTGTTGCTTGGAAATTATTAGCAAAAATATATTTGACT
>JAQGCM010001070.1:0-17690 GCA_034699705.1 Hymenaphorura dentifera
GGCCAAGTGAAGGGTCGACCAGTTGGTCGGGAAGATGGAGTGGGAGTGCATGGGAGTGACGAAGCGTAAACGCTTCAATACAACTCCTCCAAAGTCAAGGTGTGTCAGATCTACTTTTTTTTTGGCACAGAAAATGCACCCATATATCAATCTACTAAAATTCGAAAGTTTGATCGAATTAAAATTTTGCAATAATACCTGCAACCGAACGACAGAACTTGCCTGATGTATGATTTAATTATCGCTATTTGTTGAGATTGAGATTTTTTATCAGTGTATCATGTATCAAATATCTTGAAATTTTAATCAAATATGTTAAATTACTTGTGGATACGATACAACCATAACCTTAACTTTGAATCCTCACTGAAAACAATATTTGAACACCGGACTTTTCATTTACTTTCACTTTTGCCGACGACAAAATCTCTTGTGATGGTGGTCCCAATGGATTTGTTGGCACACTTGCGAGCAATACGTTACGCTCCAGCAACAATGAAGTACAGCTTCCTTCTCGCAAACGGCACACTGAAATATCCAGAAACCTAATTATTGAATTTAAATTTAAGCCTACATAATTCTCAAAATGGTCGAGTGCTTATTCTACCAACGCAATGAAGGCAGAAATGGCAAGATTGCAACTAAAAAATCAGCCAGCCAAAATAAATTACTAGTCTTACTAGTTCAGTTAGACAACCTGCGAATTTCCTTGCTTCAGCTAAACTGTAATACATTTATTGCAAATAAACATTCAGTTCAGTTGTGCAAATTGTGGATTTACCCATTGTATCTTTTTCGTGGCCTGTATTTGTTGTTCATATTTTTTCTTTAAGCCCTTGATGTACTCTTTAACAGTCATCTCATCGGCTCCCTCGATTGTCGGTCCAATCGTAGTGGAAACTTGAACGTAAACGTTCCTCGAATTCGTATTGCTAATAGCAGTTGTATTTTCGGAGAGTTTTGATCTTTTTGATTTATCCTTAGAGACCTTTCCAGGCTTCGAAATTATAAAAACAAAAATAATAGAAATAAAGTCACACAAACTATGGACTTGTCGTTGAATAAACAATGAAATCAATGAAGAAATCGTAGTTAATATTGAAATCAAATTAATACAAACCTTGCGCTCGTCATCCGAGTAAGACGCGTCACCAGTCAACTCCAGTTCAGATTCCAAGATCACGAATCACGATCTTGTCGGCAGAAGAATTTGCCACAGCCGACATATTTGTGTTGGTCCGCTGGTGTTCTAGTTTTCCAAGTTCTCCAAATTATCTGTAGTTAAAAATTTCGGTATTGAGCAGCAATTGTTAGCTTTATTGCTATTGTTGTGAAAATTAAACTAGTCTAATCAGATCCCAAATTCCCAAATCTCCCAAACCGTTCTACCGTCCAGTGTGAAAAGAAACAAATCGAAAAAGAATATCTCCGTCGGGACAGTAGTCGGGTCTACGTCTACTTTCCATCAAATTATACAAAATGAGTGAATTTCACCGGTTGTGCAGAATTTCAAATGCAAATTTCTAAAATTTCAATAATTAAACGCTATCCTCATCGAGGTTTGGCTTCTGCTTACAATTATTGTGCATCGACTCTCTTATTCTTTTTAATAAAATTCTGCGGTTTGTACTACTTTTATATTTCCTTCGTCTACAAATTAAACCCACCGAAAAGAGCGATTGCATCAATCGCTATTTTCAATAAAACTTCCAAAAACCTTCCTTACGCTTTTCAAATCCAGTCAAGCCGATGCAATGTGCGAGTGCTCAATTCCAGGTCATATTTTTATTGCACCGCACCAATCAGTTAAAGCCAAAATTACAAGATCACACACATTACAATATCGCCAATCGGCAAACCGTCACAAAAAAATTCCAGGTTAAAATTCACAAGTTCAAAATTCCACGCAGTAAGTCTGTTCCAGACGAAATCAGGCTGATTAGACTGACCAAAAAATATTTGTAGTAAAATAATGTCTCAGGATTTTATGATAGTTGAACTCGTGCACTGCACTACTGGTCTGGCTCTGGAACTGAACTGGAACTGACTTGACTGACCACTGCACCGCACCAGTACGACGACGATTGCGATAGCCGATCAACAAATTATTTTTGGAAAGCCTGTGTTCTGTTCTGTGTTTGCCAACCTCCATGCCACGCCAGGCGTATCGGCTCTGAATTTTAAATTTTGGAGAAATTGAAGTTGCGAATACGATTTTCGAAATATTTTCCTCTTTTACTAGCATCCCAGTCCCAGCGTTAAAGCTACAAAACGTTAGTCGGATTCGGATTTTATTACAATTTTCAATCATTTATTGATTACAATTTTCGGTTAATTAGGCAAAGAAATCATCAAAGTGTTCAGTGAATTATTTGAAATTGTTTTGTAACCCGATTACTGGATTACATTTCAAAAGTAGGAATTCTTCAAATATGTTATCGGAGACTCGGAGAGAGGTTATTTTTGTTTTGCGGGGCGTTTTTATACTGGCGAAGCTGATGTTATGTGCAATTAAGCTGTAATGATGTGATAACTGTGAAGAATTTCGCGTAATTTTATTTTTTGTTTGGAAAGCCAAAGCATTCCGCCCGAGATCGGTGCATTTAAAGAAACAAATTGCCAAAGTCGGTGACATAAATCGCACCGACTAGACTGGTTGTGCAGTTGTGAAGTTGTGATGTAGTATTGCAGAAATTAAGTAGCATTGATTTTTGACCCATTCTCCTTTCAAAACGCAAATTCCGGTCTAGTATTCCATTTCTTTTATTATTTCATCTAAAAACGTAATTGATTACAGGTCAAGGATTACTTGCATTGGCCATGATTACTAATTAATCCAATTCTTGTAATCGGATTACAATTTACAAATTACAGACAATGACACCGACACCACTGCAAGCAGCATACAAATGAAAACCTATCTATTCTAAGAAATGCGAAAAAGCTACAAAACGACATTCCGCATAACGAACGACTATGCCCTGAAAATTGGTTCAACGAAAAGTGCTCTCAAAATTTGGAAAAAATGAACATAAAAGTCAGTTTTTACTATTGCTGGACAATTTTTTAAAAACCTGCCGAATAGTCTGCACTATGATCGAGTCGCCCTCTAAAATTTGTCAAGGCAAACTGAAGACATAATTCTGCGCCTCCCGTTGCGTTCGGCAAACGTACAGCACTGCCTGCACTGCACGCTTTTTGGCCTGCTGCCTTTGCCTTTCTCAATTTTATTTTACAAGTTCTTGTCATTCATTCTCGGCTGCTTGTGCACGCACAGCTCCTCAACTCACCTCTCAACTTCACACACATCCAACTCAGTCAGTTTTGCTTTGAGACCCAGACCATCAAACAAACAATCGGTTTTTTTATCGGTTCGGTCTTCGGTTCGGTGCTCAACAGATTTCTATTCAACTTTGACCCGTAGACTCAAATTCAACAAGAGCGATTCAAGGGAGTCATTGTCATTTTCGGTTTGAGATTTGCCATCGTAAGTTGGCGTGGTGTCGGTGTCGCGTCGGTGTGGGCAAAATCTTGTTCTTGGTTGGGGCTCCCGCTCTTAACTTCATAAATTGACAAAGTTGCAGCTCTACGAGAAGACAGAAGTGGTAAGGAAGGAATGACGCATTTCTTATTCTGATTTTTTGTATTTTTTTAAAAACCATGTAAACCTAAGGCACTAAATGTTTGTTGATATTTCACGCGAAAGCATCGAAAGCATAAGTTGATTGCTGAATTGATACGAATGGTTGGATTCAAACGTGATTCTTAACTCGCAGATTCGGAGAGATTCAACGCGTCTAGTCTGAAGTAGAGGTTTGGGATCGAAACTTTGGCTTTTGTTTGGTGGAACAGGTAGAAGCCACAACCAAGATGTCGACTGTATCATTTCACATTGCTAATCTACTGGAGAAGGTTTGTTGTTTCAATTCAGATTTTTTTTAAATATTACTATCATATTGCAAGTTAGAGAAAGGCTTTAATAGTTGATGATGTTTGATTTGAATGATCTAGATGACGTCCAGTGATAAGGATTTCCGATTTATGGCAACCAACGACTTGATGTCAGAATTACAGAAAGATTCTATCAAATTGGATGACGACTCTGAACGGAAGGTTGTCCGTATGCTCCTGAAACTGTTGGAAGATAAAAATGGAGAAGTACAAAATCTGGCTGTAAAATGGTATGAGCTATTTTAGTTTGAGTGCATACTTTAGAACATTGGAAAGACACACATCCTTAAGGCATTCGTACTTTTGCAAAGGGAGCTATTTTTATGAAGTCAGATTGTTGGAAACGGAGCTATTTTAGGGAGTCAGACTTTTAGAAAGGCAGCTATTTTTGGAAGTCAGACTTAGACTTTTAGAAAGGCAACTCTTCTTGGGACTTGGGTTACTACTAATTGAAACAATCAGATAAGCAAGGAAAGAAATCGCACTGAAGTACTTTCACATTGTAATTTCTGGAATTTACCTTTCAGCTTGGGACCACTGGTGGCCAAAGTGAAAGAGACTCAGGTGGAAACGATCGTTGATACTCTTTGTACGAATATGACAGGAGACAAGGAACAATTGCGTGACATCTCATCAATTGGACTCAAAACAGTTATTACAGAATTGCCATTGACTTCACAGCAATTGGCTGCTGTAATTTGCAAGAAAATAATTGGAAAGTTGGCTGTAGCCATTTCGAAAGTAAGATCACTGCAACAATTTAGATAGTACTTACTGACTGTGAATTACTACGGAATTGAGCTCTAAACGTTTTGTGAAATTCCAGCAGGACGATGTCACCGTACAGCTAGAAGCTTTAGATATTTTGGGTGACCTTCTATCCCGCTTTGGAAATATTCTTCAACAATATCATGCTATGCTCTTGGACGCCCTTCTTCCGCAGTTGAACTCAAGTAGACAAGCGATAAGGAAGCGAACAGTGGTTGCACTTGGTCACTTGGCAGCCTCATGTGGTGTTGCACATTTCCAAAAAATGGTTGGAATTTTAGTTGAGGAAATGCGGAAGGGTCTTCAAGCTGGACATGCCAACACTTATATTCAGTGTTGCGCTACTGTATGCAAGAACGCCGGTCAACGTTTTGCGGAATACCTCAATCAAATTGTTGGGATGCTAATGGAGGCTTGTGAACGCCATGAAGATGACGAGCTTAAGGAAAACACGCTTCAGGTAAGACATTAGCTTTGGTTTGAAATGTGTCGATTTCACATAATTTCTTTTGTTGTGTCGCGTTTACATCTGCTGAGAACTCTGCCAATTCAATGATACATTGGATTTTAGGCTTTCGAGGTATTCGTTACTCGCTGCCCACAAGAAATGGGAGCTTTGGGTCATTTACCAGGAATCCTTCAATTGTGTGTAAAATTGATTTCACACGATCCTAACTACAACGATGAAGATCAGAACAATTCATCCTTCAATCCGACAAATGAAGAAAGTATGGACACGACTACGGGTGATGAAGATGACGATTTGCAAAACGATGAAGAAGAGCAGGAAGAGGATGAATACTCGGACGATGATGACATGTCTTGGAAAGTTCGACGCGCTGCAGCTAAGTGTATTGAGGCAGTTATTGTATCCCGCCCCGATATTCTGACATATGTCTACCGAAATGTATCTCTCGTCCTGATCGTTCGGTTTCGTGAGAGGGAAGAGAATGTACGCTGTGATGTTTTCAGTGCTTACCGAGCACTGCTCAGAGTAACAAAGCCGGTTGTTCAAGCTTTGAATGAATACCAAATCACAGGAATTACAGCACTGAGTGATGCAGATGAACCCTCTGCTGTTCAGTTACTCGAAGGACAAATCGCACAGTTGGTATGTTGCAATTTTTTAGAATATAAGTTTCAATAAAAAGCTTGAGCCTCATGCAGAAGCACTTCGAAGAATTTTAAATTATTATTTCTCTTAGGTAAAAATTGTTCAAAAACAACTGAAGGAGAAGAATATCAAAAGTCGTCAAGTGGCTTTGCAACTTTTGTCAGAACTAGTTGGAGTTCTTCCCGGCTGCCTGTCGCCTTATTTGAGCAATATGATGAGTGGAATTCTGGTTTGCCTATCGTAAGTCGAATTAGCATCTTTTATGGAGGGCGCATTTTTTACCCACTTTTGGTGGGAGTGTTTGATAGTCGAGTTCTATTTTAATCGCCACTATTATTATTACAGAGATCGATCATCAACTTCAAATGTGAGGACCAATACTCTGTCCTTCTTGTATTGCATCATGAACTCGCACCCAGTTGACGTCATCCAGCCCCATGTGGAAGTTCTTCTTCCAGCTCTTCTGATCTGTGCTGGAGATAATTTCTACAAAGTAACTTCGGAAGCTTTGCTCGCCCTCCAGTCACTCATCAAAGCAGTTCGAAGCATGGACATGGAAGTAATGGAACATCCAAATTCGGCTGCCATTGCTCAAAGGATCTATCCCGTGGTTCTTCTCAGACTTAAAGCTACAGACATCGATCAAGAAGTGAAAGAAACAGCAATTGCGACTATGGCGACTCTGATGGCTCACTTGGGCGTTTACATTCAGTCAGAGTGGATCCTCTGCATACCAATATTCCTTGAACGTCTTAAAAATGAAATTACAAGACTCACCGCAGTCAAAGCATTGAACCTCATGGCTGGTTCGAAATTGGTCGATTTGGATATGAGATCTGTTCTTGGGGAAGCCATTCCAGTCCTCTCGTCATTTCTCCGAAAGAACCAGAGAGCCCTTAAACTAGCCACTCTGAATTTACTGGATACCCTCGTAAAATTGTAAGATTTTCGTCATCCAATGTATTTATTAGAATTCTTTGAACTATTGTTGACCGGTAATTTGTGTTTATCTACAGGTATGGGCCGATGGATCCGATTTTACTCGAAAATGTGATTAGTGAACTCCCGTCCCTTTTGAGTGAGAGTGATCTGCACTGCGCACAGCAGGTGCTTCAGCTGATGACTTCACTGGCCAGCCATCAAGCACAAGCTCTCGAACGAGCTTCTGTTGTCTGCATGCCCTCGATCAAAATTTTGGTTCGATCTCCCCTAATGCAAGGTAAATTTCGTTAATCGTTTAGGTAATAGTTGTCAAAACATGGCATGATACTAAAGCATTTTGATTTACTTAGGTGCGGCTCTGAATTCGTTGATGGACTTTTTGCGAGCACTCGTGAAAGCTGGAATCCCTGCATTCTCGTCAAGTCGTCTCCTTAGTATTTTCTTGGAACAAGAGAAAGCATTCTCACCAACCAAAGCTGATGTTGGTGCTGCTACGCACCACAAGCAGAGCTTCTACAGTCTAGCGAAATGCATTTCTGTCATTTGCGTTGGGTGTGGTAATCCCACAGAAGCACTCAACGTTGCCAACGGCTTCGTCGGGGACTTGAGCACGAGTGGAACTTTGTCGGATGTTCAAATTATAATTGCTCTTCTCTCGGTTGGTGAAATCGGACGGCATGTGTAAGTACACAGTGGAAATAATTATAATTTGGATTTTAGTGTCAAACAACCTTATCCAACTGAACTTCAAGTCGTAAATTGCGTTCTTTGCAGGGATCTGTCAATGTTACCGAATTTAAGAGAAACGATTTTGGCACTATTTTCTCATCCATCTGAGGAAGTCAAGACTGCTGCTTCTTATTCGTTCGGATCTGTGGCTATTGGAAATCTGGCAGCATTTTTGCCAGCTCTTTTGAAAGAAATGGAAACTCAGCCAAGAAAGCAGTATCTCCTTCTTCACGCCCTCAAAGAAGTAATTGAAAAAATAATTAACTCCATTCCATACCGATTTCGCTAATACCTATTTGTTTTTGTGTAGATCATTTCGGCTCAACAAAATGTGAGCATCGTGTCATACACAGATGACATTTGGGTTGCTCTATTTGCCCATGCTGAGTGTCCAGAAGAAGGAACCAGGAACGTTGTTGCAGAGTGCTTGGGACGTCTCACACTGGCCAACCCAGAGAAATTTCTTCCCCGCCTCAAATCAGCGCTTGAGTCTCATTCAAACCTTCTTCGAACGACAGTTATCACTGCCGTCAAATTTACTATTGTCGATCAACCACAGACTATTGATCCAATTCTTAAAGAGACTATTGGAGACTTTTTGTCTAGTCTCTCTGACTCAGATCTCAATGTAAGGCGCGTTGCATTGGTAGCCTTCAACTCGGCTGCACATAACAAGCCAGCCCTCATCAGAAACTTGCTTCCACAACTACTTCCACAACTCTATCAGGAAACTCAAATCAGGGTATGTTTAAACAGTACATTTTGAGAAATTCTATTTTGCATTTTGCGTTGGATTTAACTTAATTTTGCTGAATTCCGGATCCAATTAACAGAAAGAGCTGATTCGAGAAGTCGAAATGGGTCCATTCAAACATTCAGTGGATGACGGACTAGATTTGAGGAAAGCAGCTTTCGAATGCATGTATACCCTCCTCGACTCATGCCTCGATCGACTTGATATCAGAGATTTCCTTACCCACGTCGAGAACGGACTTCGAGACCATTACGACATCAAAATGTTGACTTACCTTATGGTGGCACGCCTTGCCACACTTTGCCCCTCCCAAGTCATTCAACGACTTGATCGTCTCATTGAGCCACTCAAAAACACCGTTACACTTAAGGTGAAGGCAAATTCAGTGAAACAGGAGTACGAGAAACAAGACGAATTGAAGCGAGCTGCTCTTCGAGCTGTGAGCAGTCTGAGCGCCATACCTGATGCTGGTGAGTAATAATTGATTCGTTGAAATTTTTATACGTATTTTATGTTAACCAGAGTCTCATTTTTTTATAACATTTATGTATTTTGATTTTTCAGATAAACACATTGCTTTGATGGAATTCGTAGCTCAGATCCGAAATAGCTCCGAGCTACAAGCTCTTTATGATTCAGTCCAAAGCGATACAACAACCGGCTCAGGTTCCAACGACGTGCCGATGCAGATTGAATAAGACAAATCCTACTACACAATATAATAACCTCTTTCCTTCACAAATTCACGTTATACTTCGTTAACTACTTCAAAATTTAAACAACTGTTTGTCAAAAATAAATTAAAAGAACAAAAAAAACGTGAGTCCCCACGAAAATGACAATTAAGCATAAACATTTTACAAGTAAAGGTTGGTCAATTGGACACAATGTTTTAATATTATAATGAGTAGCTTCTTATGTTGTACTTGTAACAACGGACAGACTAGGTCCGAGTCTCCGTGTGAGTGGCAATTAACTATTGTCAATTTATGGAGAGTTTGTAAATTTAACTTTGAGTTTCTTGTATGATTGCAAGTAAGTGAAAATGGAATATGCTGTCAGATTATTGAGAGAGGCGATAATGAGATTGATTTAAATTATTTAATGGCATTGCTCGCTGTTCATTATACTTAAGAATTAGATTATAATTGTATAATTGTAATGCGTTGCTTGGCCCAATTAATAAAAAGTAATAAAGGTTTATCCAAAAAGTTCGTTTGAGAAGCCTATTTTTTGTGTTGCTGGCGAAGTTGCAGAAGACAATTTGAGAATTGCACGGGTTAAGGAATCACTTTGCAAATTTTGGCCAGACCGATTTCTTTCGACATTCCGTTTTTTGGCGAAATTTGCAAGGTTGCGAATTTGGGGGACTCGACGATTGGTTGATTAGTTGATTCACGCGATTCTTGGAATGTTGGAAATTTACAGAATTCTCTGAAATTCTTTAAGCAAAAAACGTAGGAGTCCAACTTACCCCCATTGATCAAGAATTGCCCGCGACGGTGACAAAAATGAAATTCAATTGTGACTTTTGCTCATTTTATTCGAGTGTAACTAAAAACTCCTAACTAAATATTCATGTCCAACTGAAAAATCAGTACTTAAAGAATAGCAAGTAACTGGTGAATCGTGCGTAATACTTGTACTGGCTGGGCAGAGGCAGAATGAGTTCATTCCTTGACGTGAATGACGAGTACTTTGCTAAGAAACTTTTAGTGGTCGATAATCCACACGAAAATGTAAGGACTTGTTAATAATACTATTCTAATTCTATTTCTAATTAATTTGAATTTAATTTTTAAGAAATTTCAGTCTTTCGAAAATCCCAGAAAGCCTTATGATTACTTAGCAAAACCTAGGCATGTCTATCTCGCGCCTGATTGGCCTGATGCTATTTTCAGAATATTTTTAGCAATTTATTGTGCTGTGTTGTGTGGCAATAATTTTTTGAAATTTGTATTTCAGGAGTCAGCAGAAAGCGATTTATGGCCTGGGTTGGCTGGACTAAATCCAACTCCAAGAATTATCACGCCGAGTCAACGGAAGGAAGCTTCTCAATGCAAATTTGTGATTCCAAATCCAGGTTCAATTTTTTGAAAATAATTTTGAACATTTGTTATGATGCTCAGTTTAATTTGTGATTTGAGGTGGGCGGGAGGCAGCTAATTCATTAACTGCATACGAACATTGCTGATATGTATGCTATCAGCTATAAATTGTATAAAAAATACTGAATTTTAGAACAAGTTGAGGCCAAGGAAGAGTCTTGACGAGAGATTTTATTGTATATTTTATTTTCCAACAGGATTGTGCATCAAGACAAAAGATGCGACCTCGGGGAAGAAAGTTTTTGTCAACTTGTGTCACTCAGAGGATGTGCCAGAACCCCAAGTAAATTTATCGGATCAGGAACTCGCTGATATTTTGGACTCTGGGACGGATAATGAAGTAGACGATATTCGTTTGCCCATGAGCATTGGCGATAAACGGGAGGAAGTCGACAAAGGTAAAATGAAACACTAAATCTTCTAGTGGTTTGATTCGAAAACAATTACCTAATTTATTCTAATACTTGTATGTATTACAGGCGGAGCACCAAGTTTTGCTTTCGATGTCATAGTCAATACTAATTTCTTTAACCAAAGGCTTATGCACTCGGAGATGTATCGGACGTTCTTCATTGTTGTGGCCTTGGAAGGAATTGAAGAAAAGCATAAAATGGACTTGAACAAGAACACCTATAAAGTTTTGCAAAATGTGAAATCTTTCGGGAAATTGGCTCCACAGTTTCTTAGATCGAAGGCTGGTATCCGTGAAGTGAGTTCGAGTGAAGTTATTGATACGAAGCAAATTAAACAAAACACAGCGATTGGCGGCGATGCGGCGTCAAAAGCTAATATGGTCGAAGAAGTAACAAGCACGTCACCCATAAATATCACAATTATTCAAGTCTCCGAAGATCTTGCAAAAGCTCAAGCCAAACTTCCGGCAATGGTAATAGCGGTGTTTCCTTTTCTGTAATACTTGGATTGGTTAGCAATATTGCTAACCACTTCGCATTGCATATTTTCAGGTCGACCCAAGAAAATTACGTGTTATGATGGGAGCCGATCGAATCTTTATAACCAGTCCGGTTGGGTGCCTCGACGTTTATTTGCCGTTAGACATTTACCAAGAAAAGTGTAGAGCCGAGTTTAATGTGACTACAAGTACACTTTCACTAACAATGCCTCTTATTGTGAAGCCTTAGCATTTAAAATGAACTGGAGTAATTGCCTAACAATTCATAAAATTGCACAAAAAGTTTTGAATTGAATTTTTTTAAAAGACCAAATGTACATATGGTGGTTTATTGCTGAAGTCTTTGAAATTAGCAGAATGACAGAGGTCGAATGGATGAAATTAGTAGACGAATAGTTTCGACATACGGTGGACTCGCGGATTTCATAGCATCCCTTGTTTCGGGACCACCAATTTTGTTACTCAGTTGAATCAAGTCTGCTGTGTACTGTGAGCATTTTGAAGTCAAAGTCAACATCTTATTCTCAAAAAGTCAAATGTCTTCGTGAAAATTTTGAGGTTACCTCAGTTTCAGCAGAGCGTTCCACCGAAAACGCGGTGCTGTTTTCAGTACATTTGACTGTGTAGCTTGTCCTGGCATCATTCAAAACCATCAATGTGTCCGACTGAAATGAAAAATATGGTTTTTCAGTTTCGTGAAAAATCATTTCAAAATTTAAATTAGCATTGGCTCACTGATCCTCCCTTTTCCTTCATTTGAAACACGATTTTGTCCCGTCCAACTTTGAGGTTCCATTGACTCCAAGTTAAATTGAAAGCAGGGGCAACGATTGCCATGCACCTTTAATATAATTTCCTGTTGTATTTCAGGTAAAATAGACATTCTGGGCACGTAATTGTACGAAGTTAGTTTACTGGTAGATATGGTCCTCCATATCGATTTGTTTTACTAGAATTCCGTCCACGTAGGCGTATGAGTCAAATTCAGGGAAAACGTCCAGCCCGAGAGTTCTCATGGCCTAATTTTGCAAGATTGAATTAAGCATTTTGCTTGCAGTTTAATTTGAAAATATTTAATGGGGCCTTACCTTGATAAGTAAGCCAGGTTTCATGTAAATATTTAGCAAAGCATCTTGAACTAATTTGCTTTGAGGAGCATTGGTCAACGCGCTTAAGCAGATTAGGTCTTTCTAAATGACAAAAATTCTGTATTAGAGGCGTTTTCATGCGCAACATTTGGCTGTAAAGGAAGGGCGCGCACATAAATTAAGAATTCCAGTGTAGCTCTGGCAGTCGTTAGAGTAAATTTTCCTTTGTTCAGCTCTAGTGGTTTAAATTCCCAGGAGGTGTATGGCAAATTTGACCATCTGTTGTGAGCCAGACCGATTATGCCAAAATGGCTAGTGCGAAAAGCCATTTCTAGGGTTTCAATGTTAAATTTGATTCCGAAAAATCCATCGGTTGTCCAAATGCAACGATGTGGGTCCCAACGTACTGGAACGGGTGCTTCATGCCAGAGTACCGTGTTTGGAACTCTGTAACAATAGAAGTTCCAGTTCGATCGAATACAATCCAATGATCAGGAGAAAATGCAAAGTTTCAGGAAAGTGTTCATTTTGCGATAGTTTTAGTTATTGCAATTTAAATTTTAAACAGACAATTCTGTGGTATTTGGATGCTAAGAAAAAAGAAATACTAGCTCACTGTATAGAAATGCTGATTAGTTTGTTTAGCCTTCTTTCTTTTTCGTCCTCAAACTTTTCCATGAGCTTTTCTCCCAATTTTCGTTTTCTTTCAGCTAGTTCTGCCTCTTGGTCAACTTGATCCGGAAGATTGATTTCGGGAAGTCTAAAATAGCAATCCAAAATTTCCGGCATTTAAGACAAAAAAATTCATTTGCAGCAGTTCCCTTACGCGAAATCCATTAAAACTAGTTTTTGTTTTTCTTCCACTTTGGCAGCATCTTCAAGGCCTTCTGGAGAGTTTTTATACTCTTCCTCAACATTCGGTGGAGTAGGAGGTTGATAGTCAGCCTCAAATTGGACTTCCTTTATAGTTCTGTCCGCCTCAACTTAATTAAAATAAACATTGCTGATGATGAGGTCTGGTCAGGAAATGTCCAAATTACGCATTATCAGGAATTGGCACTTCACATACTCATTCGATTTGTCCAGTCCCCTCGATCTTTTGGTTGCGGTGGAACTTGGAGCATTTTGAAATCGTACACTCCACCCTGAATAGCATATTTTCGCAGGTTCAATTCGTTTCTTTGAAGGTCTGGAATGAAAGGTTTTTTTTCCTGCCGTTCTCGCTCTTTGGCCACTATAAATTTTGGAAAATATTTGTTTATGGACATAATTTCTGGACTGGACTTTTGTCTGATTGTCAATCTTATGTGACTTACGTTCAGCCTCGGTTCTAGCTCGGTCTTTACTTTTACTCTTGCTTTTGCTTTTCCCCTTCTTTCCTTTCTTTCCCTTCTAATTACAAATTCAGTTTTCTGTAACGTTTATCGAAATTATTTTGCAAAACTCAGGAAAAATAAATTTTGCTAACCTTTGATCGGCCACGACGTGACTTACTTTTCCCACCTTTCTTTTTGCCTTTTGAACCAGACTGCACGCACAGAAATGTTAAATTATATTTTATAAAAATGGGAATCGGACACCTTGTATTCGAAAAAGTGACTTGCCTTGCTCTTCTTGCCCTTTCGACTACCACTTTTACTCTTGCTCTTTCCGCCGCCCTTACTTTTACCTTTGCCTTTTTTCTGCAAAAAATGATGAAAATCAAATTTAAAATGAAAATTTATATCCTAAGCATTTAATTATTACTCAATTGTACTCACGGAACCAGATTTACTTCGTTTAGAGCTGGCAGAACGAGAGGTCGACTTGCCTTTGCCTTTTTTACTTTTACCCTTCTAAAATTTTAGAATCTTGAGAGTTCAAAAATTATGCAGAGATTAAAACTGATATTCCTTTGTTTGAAAAACTTACGCCACCACTTTTAGATCGAGACTTTGATTTGCTTCCTTTGGATTTCTGCTTGAACAGATTTTTAAATTTTTGATCACTTAAGCCTCAAAAGAAGTACAATATTAGTGTTCTAACCTTTCCCTTTGATCTGCCTCTTGCCTTCGCCTTTCCTTTCTGGATTTATGAGAAAGCAGTCATTTTTAAAGTCTTTTTAAAAATCTCAATTTCGTTAATTTCATACCGATCCAGAACGTCCTCTTGATTTTGATCGACTGGTCGACTTTGATTTCCCGCTGCCACCCTTTTTCTTGCCCTAAATTGGTATTAATTAGACCAGCATTAAATCAATTTTTTTAAAAAAAATCACACTTCATTCCATAATCAACAATCATACCTTTTTTCCTTTTTTACTTTTTGATTTTGAACGGGATGTCTTGCCTTTCTTCTTTTTCTTCTTAGATTTTGATCTCCCTTTGGATCTTTTCTTTCCTTTGCTTTTACTTCTTCCTTTTCTTTTCGACTTGGCTTTCTTTTTCTTCTTAGATTCGTCGTCTTCATCAGAATCTTCTTCTTTGGCTCCTTTCCGCTTCTTGCCCTTTTTCTCTTTGACTTTCACTTGCAGTCCTTCCGCAACTTCTTTACTTTGTTTCTTCTACAAGGTTTCAAAACTTTGTGCAACTTAGTATTTAACTGTGGCCTTAGCTTTATTGTTTTAAGTCATTTTTTTAATAAGTTTGCAGTTCGAATTAAATTCACAGCCGCTTAGTTCTAGAAACTAGTACACTTAAAGAAAGCTTTAGTTGTAGCTGTAAAAATCGTCAAACCGTCATAGCATTTGTTGATTTAGGTTTACCTTCTCTTCATCCGAGTCGTTTTCTTCAGTTGCTGCTGCAGCTTTCTTTTTGGGTGGCAGATTAGTCGTACTTTCCTGTTTTGAAATAATTTGTTTAGTAATGAGAGGTTAAGATGATCAGCTTTCATTGAATTATTTACATCATCGTCGTCGTCAAGAATCGTCCTTTCACCTTTCTGTCCTGTGCTTGGAAAGTCGAAATTAAAATTCTCATCGTCTTTTTCACGTTGTTCCTCTTCCCTTCTTCTCCGAGCCTTCCTTTCCTCTTTTGTTTCATTCTAATGATTTTGGCAAAGTTTTTAAAATTATTTTGCATAATTTAGTCAAGATTTAATTCATAGTTTTCCAATCATAAAAAATTACCCTGACAGGCTCGTCATCGTCAGTTCGGGCGTCTCTTTTCTTCTTTTTTGCTTTTTCATCGACGACTCCTCCTTGATCTGTTTCTTCTTCCCATTCTTCCTCATCGTCATACTCGTAGTCACCTTCAGTGACGGTTGTCTCATTGTTGGTGTCGTCAACCCCAGATTCTCCAGCTCCTTTCTTTGCTTTCCCTTTCTTGCCCTTCTTTCCTTTTTTGCCTTTCTTTTTCTTCTTTTCTCCAGTCGCCAAAGCTCCTTCTGCTTTTTTCCTTTCCGCTCGAGCTTTCTTTTCCTCTTCGTCCAATTGCATGACTAATTTTTTGGTGTCTTCGTCCATTCCTTCGAATTCATTGTCGGTCGTTGTTCCGCCCGTGTCAGTGGATTTCCCTGACTTTCCCCGTTTGCCTTTCTTTCCCTTCTTGCCCTTTTTTCCTTTGCCTTTCTTTCCTTTCTTCTTTTTGGGGGCTTGTTCTGCTGTCTACTTAAAACAAATTTACAAGTTTCACAACAAATTCAAACGCTTTGCAAACGTTTTCAATGCCCAGATTTGAAATAGTATTTTGACCTCTTCAACATTCAGATTGTTTTCCTCTGGCGACTTGAGAACAAGTTGTCGCTTGGAATTCTCGAGTTTTTTCTGGATCCAACTGTCGATTGCTTTCGTTAATAAATTGTCACAGTTAATAATAATAAGTTTTACTTTCTATATTGCTGCTCTTCATATTCGGCTTACATTTCTTTAGGTAACTTTCAACTCCTGGGGCATAATACGATTTGCAAGTGTCCGAATAGTGGTCGTAAACCGTTTTGAGGAGCCGATAAATTCCCCTCGTCATGACAAGAGAGTCTGGAATTCGGAATTTAAAACCTTGTGAAGTGTACTCATGCCCGTCATTTTCTGGGGTTGTGAATAGATTTCCCCAAAGGGCATGAATGATATTTTTGGTGTCAGAAGTCACAATATTCTCAAAAACTCCAATCTCAGGGTCGTAGAGTTCTGTCAAGTCTTCAATTATATGATAAGTTGCGTCATCAAGATACTCTTGTTGTTTTTCTTCAAATTCATGGTACATCTATTTGCATACAATCGATTCGCAAATCGGTTTATAAACAATAAATATCAAAGTCTGTACAAAGTTATACATTAGAAATTTACGGACCAGACCCAGTCCATCCAAATTCTCAACTCGAATATTTTCGGGTGGAACCTCCAATAAAGCTTTCAATTCGTCTATAACCTAAACCAATAGTGTTAAACCTTAACTCAATCTCAGAAAATAATGCAGTAACTATTTGGAAAAAATTATAACGGAATTTGTACCATGAGAATTCCAGGTGTATGAGCAAATATTAAAGCTAACGTAGGTTTGCTTAGCTCCAGCATCCATTCTGTCATGTAAGAATTGACTTCGACTAAATTTGATACTTCTGGAGTATCTCGGCAGGAAATAAATGTTTCCCACTATGAAAAGCACAAATGAGGATTGATTTTCAACATAGCTTTTTTCGCAAACTTTCCTGAAGACAACGAACGCAATACAATAGAATACAACCTCGTGGAGCTTTGCTTGATTTTTCACATGAGCATAAACAATTTTTTCGTAAGCATTTATCACAGCCCCTGACTCCTTCAGATGACTTGCTCGTTTGGAATTTTCCTCTGCCAAAACTTTTGCAGCTTTTACTGCTTCGATTGCCTCCAAACGAAGCCTTTCTTGTTCTTCAACCTCTGCTTTCTTTTTAGCTATCTCAATCTCACGTTTCGTCAAAGGAACTTTTTTCTTTTTTTCTTTCTAATAATAGTACAAAAATGTAATATCAACATTTACAAGAAGCACACAGCATATCATCAAAAGAATTTTATTCTTTTGTTGTTTAGCCTTCTAGTATATCAATTCTTGTCTTGCCTTCGGTTTAGACTTTGCCCTCTTCTTAGAGATCTTTTTCGCCATATTGAAATCAGTTGGTATCAGTGATCTTTAAGCAGTTGCGAAGGTTGCGGTTTGCCTAGACCTGCTTGGATTATTGCAACTTGGCTATGGCTACTACTTGCCTCTGGACCACCGCTTTTGGGTTTTTAGCTTACAATGTATGTGCCCATTCCAGCGATCAAAAAGTAACAACTAAAATTTGATCTGGGTCATAGTAACTCAAAGTTTATTTGTTGTTAGCGTGATGTATAGTGGGGGCATCAGGAATTTTAGCATTACAGGTTTTA
>JAQGCM010001071.1:0-17687 GCA_034699705.1 Hymenaphorura dentifera
TACAATTTTACAATTATCCAATCATTTCACTCTCTTTCGTGCATGCACAGTAATGCTGCTTTGCTGCATTTTATTAAATATTTAAAGGCTGCAAACGAGGAAGAAAAATAAGACCAAACAGCATGAATACGGAAGCAAAATGTGCTTAAGTTGTAGTAAATATTGCACTTATTTACATCGAATCACTAACATATTCAGGTTTCGGCTAAACCGGGTACCTTAACAACAATTGAGTAATTGAACCGAACAAGGCAGACAACGAATGTTGCACAGGCCAACTGAATTCAAAACTTTTAATGAATTTGACGTGACATTTACCAAGTTAATAGAAGAGTTACAACATTGTCTACTACAAGTTCACTCATGACGACAATAAAGAGAGACCTGTCATATTTTGCGTAAGGACCGAGAGGCCATTCAATTTCATGGCATGACTTGAGGAACAACTTGTCCAATTGATTCACCTTGCTCTCCCGATAACTCGCCAAAAATGTGCTTGAATTCTCTGTCACCTTGTTTGCAAGTGTACAACTAATTTTGATGTTCCAAATATTACAAACTGCACATATTATGATGATTACGAGTGCAAATTTGTTCATAGCTTCGTACATTTTAATTGTGCAATAGAGTGAAGTGACTATACAGGAAACAGTGCAGACGAATAAAGTTGGAAGTGTTTTGTAGGCAACTTGAAATCCTAATTTGTGGAGAATTTGAATTTTCCTGAAATAGTATTGAGGAGCCTCCGCCTCGGCACTGTGACAAACATTTTGAATGAGTTTGTAGCTAACATTGTATTCAAGGGAAAAAATTGCAATTATTTCATGCACAATGCCCAAATACGCAATAAAAAGTTGGTCTTACCTGGTATAGTTGCTCAACGAGATAGCCATCGTGTTCAAGTACATGTACATGGCGAGGAAAATTGTCGAAAAGAAGAGACAATTGATCAAAGTGTTGAAAAAGCAAACAAAACCCATGTGAATGTAAAGAAGTTCCACTGGAAATAGTGAGAAGACGGATTTGAAAACGGTGAGCAAGGTTGGGTCATAGTACAATGCCAAGGCGCCGGCCGGAACTAAAGAAACTATGATGACACATGAGAATGCTATGTAGAGATCACAGATCAATTCTAGCCCATCTTTATAGACAGCCATTTTTGTTTTGTCCTGGTCGTCGTCGGCGGTCGTTCTAAGCTCATCCCCGGCTGCAACTGTGGCAGCTAAAGTCGTACATGGCAATTTTTTATGAATCCGATTCGGGTATTAAAATTACTCGAATATTTAAATTGAATTACCTTGCTGTCGACCGTAAACAATGATTACGTTTATGAGTTGCATGGCGTCGTCTGAATAAAGCAAAATTAAGATTTCCAAGAAAATCGAGCAAATCCACTCTGTTAAAATTGCAAGTCCTAAAATAATTCCGGACGGAGAGGTCGAAGGATGTCGAAAAGCAATGAACAGGGCTCCAATCATGTAGAAGCCCAGTGCCAAATAAACAATGGGCATGAATTCCCATTCCCAGCGAAATATCCAGTACTTTGATTTTGCAGACCTCAAAAGATTAGTAGTGTTGTCCCATTCCCAAGGCAGAACTCTCAAGTGATACCCAATTTGTACTCCGAGTTTCAAGGATGATAAGGTTTTGGTTGAAATGATGCTTTAATGACGAAAAAAATTGGTTAAGTTTGTGTGTCAAGAAAATTACAATGATAGCATGCCTGACTATGGATTCACCTTTGATGCAGTTGTGGTGCTGCTGTGGGCTCGATCGGTTTATCATTTTCTATTGCAATTATCTCGACTATTTCATCAGTGAGCTCAACTTGCGATCCCACAAGGCCGCTCATTATTTCGACAGTGAGAATGACGAAAAATTTACTAAACCAGGTTGCAAACTTTTGAAAAATTCAGTTCTGATGGTCGGTAAATTCGTTCTACTTTGTTGTATGAATTTGCGAGAAAAACTGAGTAAAATCGGTGAAACCGTTCCTTCGTTGTTATTGATTCAAAAGGGTTCTACTTTTTCTGAGACTCACCATGCGAGTTACGTCTCGACTCAACTGTCCAAGAAATACAAAGTGCAGAGTGCGCCGCGTTCTCTCTTTTATGTTGAAACTGAAGCTCCAACCTACCTGTTATCCGTGCCTGGCTTGTTGAATTAGAAACTAACAGCATTTTACTTGCTCTGCAAAATGTACTCCGACGACACAATTACGTTGTGGAAATGTGCATAATTAAATCTAATAGTCAACGTGTTCAAAAGCTAGCAGGGTAAACAGACGTTCCGTTTTAACGACAAACATGAATTTTGAATTTATTGAAAAATGTCAGTGTTTCATCAGTGAAATGTGCAAAATATGCAAATGTGCAAAATTTATAATGCGTCATAATGCTCATCTCGTGGCAATAGGTTTCTCCGTAAGTATTGAACATTTTCGAGCTAAGAACGGGGAAAATAGTAACTGCACGAATGCGGAAGAGGAATAATGCACTCAAAATGTACTAAATATTGCAAATAGATACTAGGACATCTAATATATTTAGTGCTCTTTTGTCGGGTTAGACCTTGGCGAAAATAGGAAAAACTAAAGCAATCATGAGCTGCAATTGAAACTTAAATTTCAGGGTTTGAACGTAAAACTTAAATGTAAAGGTTGGGTCAGAAATAACGGAACAGCCACAAATTCATATTGGCACTGGCGAACTGTTTTCCATATATTCCCGCATTTCTTTTCAAATTCGTACACGACATTACCAGGAAACTTAGCGCCAAACCAAATTTTGGAAAACTTGCATTTTTGTTAAAACAAATCCTGGATTTCGGTGAAAATTTACTACGCGGGCTTGTACACTAGCCACACTTTTTCGAATATCGGCTAAGAATGCTGAACGCTCGGCTCTATTTGTCGTTCGTTCGCATATTCATTATTCGGATCAGACGAATAAGGGCTGTTTTTGTTAAAATGTGGATAATTTAATGGTATTCAGATTCAGACCCACCGGACAAAGTTAAACAAACAAAAAATTTCTCAAATGAAAAAAAAAAACAAATTCGTTTATTTTCATAATTCAGGCACTTTACAATGTTTGCCACCACTTTATGCAAATATCGATTTCATATAAACTGGACAAAATGAGAGAGAGAGGGAAAGTGTCTATACGTATCTGTAAATACTAACTCCCCCGGTATTCCACATGTGCCACGCCGACGTATTTTGAGCTCAGGATTTCGCTCAACAAACGCGGTCCTATTTGAAGCTGTTGTGGTAATTGATGTGCTCAGATATTTCAAGTTTGGACACTTCTTAACAAAAGTGTAAAAAAAATCGACTCCATCCCACCCTACATAAATGAGTATGAGTGATTTAAGGTATAAATGGTTCCGCATTTGTTCTGGAAGAAATGACTTCCAATCAAAGCTTCTATGGAGGCAAATACTGAGCTCTCCTAGGACTGGGAACATCTGAGTGAATGGATAAGGTGACTGAAAAGTGAGGTCATGAAGATTACTTGAAAATCTAAAAAAAATTCAAGCAAAAGCTCTCATGATTATGAAACCGTTTGGTAACCATGCATCAATAAATTCATACCTTCTAAGTGACGCATCGGCTTAGCGCAGCCCAACAATTCGCAAATGTCTACGCTAAATTCTTCCAAAGTTTTTTCCCAACATTACATGAGTGAACTTAGAATTTGAGCGGCCTTTGGTGCCCACCGAAACCAAATTAGAAAATATGCTGCTTTGGTTGTGGTCTACGGTATTTTGACGCTTTGATCACTCTGTTCTGTGGTTCTGGTTCGTTTGAATTCAAGCGTGCCTAATGAAGTGATCGCAGTTTGTGTCTTTTTTTGCGTGCTTTGTCAATTTTTTTTTTCGAATGTGTGTAAAGTTAGGAGAAGTTTACCATGAATCTAAAAAGTTTGTAGAGTCTTGGAAAAGAAACTGTCGTTTCATGAAGATACATGATTGCAGATTAATGATGAGATATACGCGATCCTGCCGACTCAATAGGTTTGAGGTCGGAACTGTGACATTCTTTTGTAAATCAAATACTTTGCGGATGATCACTAGATTGGCCTACTTTACGAACAACATATTAATTAGCCTAAATTAATATACATTTAAGTAAATGCCAGTGCAGAATATATAAATAAAGTCAAGTCGTAAATTCAAGGTGCACAGGTTCCATGTTTGAAACCATATTAAAAAATGAATTCATTCAATATATAAAATCAAATCACTCGTATGAACTTGGTTCATACTTGTTGGCTAATTAGTCATCAGTCTGATTTTAGCATTTGTTAATTTTCATTTCTTTCTACATATGCCTTTACACTTAAAAATCAGATAATGGTGTGTGGTAGTGAGAAGGGGCTCAGCATTCAAGAGATCAGATATGATGAGATGCGTGAGAATGAGGAAGCATTACATGTACATGGCCCAATCTAACCACTACAACTAAGTAGTACAGGACGCTGTAGCTTGAATTTGTTCATCATTTGACAATTCAGCTACACCTCGGCTTGCATGAACCATCGAATTTGGAGACATATTTTCACCAAATAGGGCTATCTTTTCGGAAATATTCGACATGCTCGAGACTTTGATCCAGTCCAGGTATTGATAAGCACAACTATTAATGCACGACCGTAATATGCAATTCATCGAATAGAAACTGGATATAGCCTCATATTTCGAAAGTATTTTTTTCGGAACCAGCAAAACACTCGCCTTGAAAAAGCCCAAATATTAAATTGATTCCAACCGCAAGTATGAGATGAACAGAATGAAACATGTGAGTGAATACTTATAGGTGTGAGGTATAGAGTGAAATATTTAATTTAGAATGCGATCTGCTATTGTATTTTTCCTCGGCTCTCGCTCGGATGTACATTATGATTAATGACATGGAGATGAGGAAAGTTTCAAGTTTGTACAGCGCTCCGAAGGTTTCTTTACTTAAAAGCTGTCATACATTTGTACTGTTATAAACTATTTAAAAATACTGCTGCGAATGAAGACAATTTTCTGAAATATGTTCCAAACTACCCTTCATCCATAAGAACATTCGAACAAGAGCTCTTAAGCATACAACATCTGAATATTCGCCTTTGACTAAAATAAATAGAATACTCAAAATATTTAAGGCAGTAAAGCAGACAATTACAAGCATGATTGAGCCAACTACGCTGAAGATTATCCAATCACTAATCAAGATAAATTGTTTGCTTAAAGCGATGCCATATGAGTGGGATCGAGTATCAAATCGTTTAGTTGTGCCCAAAAGTGGAGATACAATTTTATTATGGCGTATGCGTGTAATAATTCTTCTTGTAGAATGCATATGCCTCACTTTGACTCTGGTAGTGGATATCTTAAGCACAAAATCTGTCCAAGAAATTTTTCTTCATATCATTGCTGTGCTTTGTAATTTCATAGCACTTTGCGTTGAATCAAAAATCGCCTGCTATCGTCTAGAAATTGCGAACTTGTACAACGAATACATCCAATTCACCGAATCGATCCAAGGTAACTTCAGATGTGGGCATTATTTCTTGAAATTTAATTCTAATTCGATGTCTGGACAGGTCTATATCTACAACACTCAGCTCCGCCGATTGACAAATCTTCCGACTGGGGCATCAAACTTTTCGTTCCTACCCTGCTTGTGGTAGGCCTCAGCCCAATCTTCTATTATTTCCAAGATCCCAAAGCAAAATTGTTTGTGATATCATCGGCAGTTTTGAGGAATGACGCAGAGTGGTGGGAAGTTCTGATGCTTTGGCCATTTGCCATATGGTCTTGGGTAACAATAAGCATAATTCTTGTGTGGCACGTTCCGTTCGCACTCAACTTCATCTCCACAATGAATTTTCTGCTACGTGAAACAAGGTAACGATTTGGAATTCGTCTTCTGTCTGTTCAAGCAGGACTTAACCATTATTGTCTTACGTATCCTCTAGACCAGCTATTGCGGATAGTACCCACACGAAACCATGCCTAAGGAAACCAGAGAGTGCGCTATTCATCTACCGATGTGTACAAATCCAAGTACAGAGATTCAACCAAATTACAAAAGATGTTTCTTTCGTTGTGATCAACGTTGCTTTGGGGCTTGGATCGCTATATTTAGCGGCTGTCATTCGTTTGCATTCAAGCATGTCTACTGAAGTTGTCGCAATTTGTGTCGTATCCAGCGCACAATGTCAATTTTCCACTTTTCTAGTGTGTGTAAAGTTTGGAGAAGTCTATCATAATTCGAGAAAGTTTGTAGACTTTTGGAATAGAAACAGCCGATTCATGACAATACATGATCGCAGACTAATGATGAAATATATACGGGGTTGCCGGCTCAATAAATTTGAGCTTGGAACTCTAACGTTCTTTTGCAAATCAAATACCCTGCGAATGATCACCAGATTGGCGTACTTTACAAACAAAATATTAATTAGTCTAAAATAAGTATCAGAATGACAGTAGTGTTGAATATAGTGTGACGATCATGAAATTGAAAAATGTTAAGACTAGAGATAGGCAAGGGCATGAGAAGCTGTCAGCTAAAATCCGTCCGCTCAGAAGTCAAGAGTTCCGTCCTGTCCACTCAGCCAAAAGATCCAAATTTTACAAGTCGTGATTTTTCGACTTGTAATTTTAATAAACTCTGCACTATATTCTCAGAACTTCGGGGTTGGGAAAGTGTGAAGAGAGCAAAGCGTTGACTCATGTCCTTTCCCACGGCAGAGTAAAAGGACGGAGCTGGCGAAATTTGAGCGGACCAAAGGACAATCTCCTTGCTTGCTTTTTGGTTTTAGTTTTTCTAATTTAGCAGGATGGGAGTCGGTGTAAGTGTTTTAGTTTTTGATGAAATTGTTTTTGGAGATGAAAAAGTTCAGTTGGGTTTGGGGAGTCGGAGTTGGAACAAGAGAATAAACGGATGGGAAGCAGTATTTGAGTCATTGGTTTTGAAGTTTTATTTCAGCGTTGGACTTGTCTTTTATTTATTTATCATATTTTTGATCATCGCAAATTGGTGTCAGAAGTGGGATCTCCGCTGGGTCAGTGCAATACTGACGCCTACAACCGGAGTCAACCTGCCAGTTGAGTGCTACGCTTGGCGTGTAACTTTCGGAAATTAAGTCGAATTTTGGGGTGAAAGTTCAGAACATCTTAGCGAAATTTTGGGAAAAACTGTTCGCCAGCTCAACGTTGTGCCTTGCCATAATTTTGAAAAACAGTGAAAGTGGGAGAACGAATCCGAAAACTCAAACCCAACCCAAGCCGGAGCCAAGTGATTGACGTTTGAAGACGACTCACAGGAAAGAAAAATTTTTGGTTTTATTTATCCTCGCTATTCATTTCGGTTAGATAGTAAAAGAAAATTAGTGGAAAGATTGGAACAATTCAGTTAATGAAAACGTACCGGTCGTCTTTCCGAAGAAACGGAGAATACGGCCGTACAATAGGATAGAGTAGAGATTATCAGAAAATTGCTTAATTTAAGTAGGGCTAATTTTATGAAAATCCTAAGGCTGGATTTGAGCAGATCGCATTTAGAAATTCAACCGTTGCGGCGGGAGCCCTGGCCATTTTTCCATTTTGTTAAACTTTGGAGAGACTTATTGAACCAAATTTAGAAATTCAGCCCTTGCGGCGGGAGCCCTGGCCATTTTCCCATTTTTAGGTTAAACTTTGGAGAGACTTACTGAACCAAATTCAGAAATTCAGCCTTGGCGGCGGGAGCGCTGGCCAATTTTCCAACTTTTGTATAGACTTGGATAGAATTCCTGAAATTTAGAAATTCAACCGTTGCGGCGGGAGCCCTGGCCATTTTTCCATTTTTATGTTAAAACTTGGATAGACTTGCGGAACCAAATTCAGAAATTCAGCCTTGGCGGCGGGAGCGCTGGCCAATTTCCCAATTTTTGTGTAGACTTCGACAGAATTCCTGAACCAAATTTAGAAATTCAGCCCTTGCGGTGGAAGGCCTGGCCAATTTTCCATTTTTCACGTGAGGTCTTCGGTGGATTTACTGAATCAAACTTAGAAATTCAGCCTTTACGGCGGGAGCCATAGATAAGTTCTCATTTCAATCATAAAACTCAGCGGAAAAGCCAAAAGAAATCTAATTGTAACTAAAATTTAGGCAGTTTTTGCGAACTGAGAAATTAGGAGTTTAGAGTACAGAGTGGTAGCCCTCCGCGGGATTTGAGGGATCTGAGACAATCATACATTCTAATGCTAAAGTTTTTCCGGACTGTCTTGGGGTTTGGTAGCGAAAGCGAAGTAGTAGAGCCCTGCAAAGTAGAATTTGTACGACTATCGGAGGCTGCGGTCATCCCAACCAAGCGTCACTCTGACGACGCTGGGTACGACTTATATAGCGTAGTGGAAGCAAGAATCCCGAAAGGAGGGAAGCTACTACTGCACACAAATATACAGGTGAAGTTCCCAGCCGGGTATTTCGGGGCAATCCACGGGAGGTCCGGGTTAGCACTCCACCACAGCATTCTGGTCCACTCAGGCGTAATCGATTTTGGTTACACGGGTGATATTGGAGTGGTCTTATTCAATTTGGGCTCGGACGAATATTCAATCCAAAAAGGGGATAGAATTGCTCAGTTAGTCATCGCAAAAACATTCCCAGTGGCTAGCGAAGAGGAACAAATAGAGAGTCCAGCAAAGCGTTTAAAGCAAGGTTTCGGTTCCACAGGTAACTAATGTTTAGATTTTACGCAGTGGCCAGAGGACGAACAGTTGCAATATATTTCTCATGGGATGATTGTAAGGCCCAAGTAGACGGTTTCCCGAATGCCAAGTTCAAAGGGTTTAACGACATTACACTGGCCTTAGAATTCATCGAAGCACACAAAGGAAAGTAGAAGACCCATGAGCGACAAGGGAAACCAAGACTCGGAAGTTTTCCACACTTCGGGAATAGCATCAGCCGCTGCACATTTGGGTAGGATAAGGTCAGTTCTCCCAGCCTTCTCTCTCGGGTTTCCTAGTACATCCAAAGGGAAGAACGTTACCCTGAGGAGGAGGAAGTTAGATTTGCATACCACGATGAATCAAGGTGAGGATGAGTATGGAATGGATCAAAGAGAAGAAGGGGAGCTTAGTGAACAGGAGGATAGAGAACAGACAGGGGGTCTGGATAATAGGGGCGAACGAGAGGTCAGGAGGATAGGGAGCAAACAAGGGTCGGTGATGCAGGTGGGGGAAATCGGACTCACAACAGGAATGCCCGGGAAAGGAATACCGCGGCACCCGCGAGTACCGGGTCATCATCTTCCAGCCGGCCTAAACGCCTTACCCTGAGTCGGGGAACGAAGGCCCCCCCTCTCTCCCCAATGATGGAAGAACCTCGGCCGAGGCCGGCCATCTTGGGCGAGGGGCCAGGCAGCGAGAAGGAATTGTTTGTACAATTGGTTGGGGCCATGACCTCGAACCGACCTCTGTCTCTCCTCCCACAACCTCCATCCCCACATTCCGGAATTTAAAAGGCGATGACCCTCATAGTTTTATCGACAAATATGAGACGTTCGCGAGCTCATGGTCAGACACGATGAAAGTCGATAGTTTCGGTCAGTACTTGGAGGAACCCGCGTCCAGTTGGTTCGGAGTAATGCGAAAAGATCACGAGAAAGAGATGATGCTAGATGCCCAGGGCAGGCAGTCAGATCGATGGAAAGAGATGACTTGGTCTTATCTCAGGTCAATATTTTTGAAAGAGTTTGCCGAAACGAAGGCAAAGGAGGTATTTAAACGAAACCAATCCGACGGAGAAACAGGGCTCACCTTTTTCTACCGGATGGTGCATCTACACAGCAAGGCCGGGCTAGATCTTGACTCAGAGCAGCTGGCAACTCTTATCATTCAACATATGGTCCCGTCCTACCGGGAAAAGTTCGGTCATAAAGATTATGATGACTTGGACAAGCTCAAGCGAGACATCAAACAGTTCGACGAAAAACGAACTACCAAACTCCTTGAGCAAAGCCGCGAGAAACGAAAAGCGACAACGGCGCTCCTCGAGATCGAGGCTGTTGAGCATGAGAAAAAGAGTAAGAAGGCTAAGATTGTTTCGGAGGGTGAATCAGACGATGAAATGGAACAGCTGAAGGTGCAGGTGAACCTTCTTGAAAAGCAGCAGAAGGTTCACGTGAAGCGGCAGCAGTTGGCCAACCAAATAATGGCCCTGCAGCACAGCTTCAGCCCTGGCACAGGTATCGCCCCACCCTCCCACAAACCGTGGCTCGAGTTACCAGACCTGAGCGGGGGGCAGCAGCAAGTGGGGTATTCGACGCGCGGTTCCGGAAGGGGTTCATTCCAATTCCGTGGTCGAGTCCAAGGTCGAGGGCGTGGTCGCGGTCGGGGCCAGGGGGAAGATAGGGAGTGCTATTTCTGTGGCAAATTCGGGCATTTGAAAGCTGACTGCCGTCAATTCAAAGCTCAAAGAGGGACAGATGATCGGATAGATTTGAGCGGGGTCGAATGTTATGGGTGCGGGGAGATGGGTCACTATCGGAATAGGTGCCCCCATTCCACTCCTCCTGTTGGGGAGCAGCGGGATTTCAGGGTAAAGACCGAGGGAGCAACAAGAGGCAAGGTGGCGGGAAAATTCCCCAGGCAATGATGGACGGAGACCCCCATTGCCCCTTCCCAGAGTCTCCGCTTAGACCAGTCACGAAAGTAATTCTATCTTTAGGACTGGGAAACCAACTGTTTTGCAAAATTGGGTTTAACTCCCAGGTAGTTGATGCACTTATTGACACTGGATCAGGGATCACTGTCGTAGATGAGGGTCTAGTACCGAACCCTCTCCCCATCAACACCGGTTACCAGGTGGTGACGGCGAATGGGGAACCATTACCCCTAGTAGGCCAAGTAAGTGCAAAAATCGTCATTGGAAAGTTAGCTCTGAGTAAAACTATTATAGTAGCAAAGGGACTACCGAAGAATTTGATCGTCTTGGGAAATGACCTCCTACGTCCTTATAATGGAAAAATTGATTATGCTAGGGGCACGCTGCATTTAGATGGGGCAGGCGCAATCCCATTCAAGTATGATAGGGGGTCTGGCCGTAAAGGTAGTACAAGCGAGGGCGAAATAG
Source organism: Hymenaphorura dentifera (assembly GCA_034699705.1). Taxonomy (NCBI): domain Eukaryota; kingdom Metazoa; phylum Arthropoda; class Collembola; order Poduromorpha; family Onychiuridae; genus Hymenaphorura; species Hymenaphorura dentifera. The sequence goes on from JAQGCM010001071.1 coordinate 11,120, forward strand.
CGGATCAGACATTGCCCAGTAATTCAAAAGGGGATTCGAGAAACCTGGCCACCATAGGATTGTCGAGCCTGAGTCACCTGCGAACCCCGGAAGCGTTGGTTAAGAGAAAGCGCAAGAAATCTTTGGAAGAACGCCGGAGAGATGCACGGAACAAATGTAAATTGGGGCCTCTGAGGACGGCTGACCCAAGTGAAAATGAGGGCGGATTGCCTGTGGGGGCAGCCGCTGAATGTAAATTAGGGCCTCTGAGGACGGCTGACCCAAGTGAAAATGAGGACGGAGTGCCTGTGGGGGCAGCCGCTGAATGTAAATTGGGGCCTCTGAGGACGGCTGACCCAAGTGAAAATGAGGACGGAGTGCCTGTGGGGGCAGCCGCTGAATGTAAATTGGGGCCTTTGTGGACGGCTGACCCAAGTAGAAATGAGGGTGGTTTGCCTGTGGGGGCAGCCGCTGATGGGAGATGGACGTACTGCCCATTAGACACGCTTAACCGGGGGGAAAGTCCTGGGAGTTTAATAGGCGGAACTGACTTAGTGGTGGAGGCTTCGGGGAGGGCCCCCTCGCAGTCCCCGCCGCCCGAGTCAGAGGTGCCGTCTATGTCTGCACCTGGGAGCCAGGTTGAGCCTTGTGCTCAACTCTGCGCTGCATTGAGCGGGTTAACGACCAAAGAGGACATTCCCGGGGTGACTGAGGCGAAGGCTGGAGGGTGGCTAGGCGACCAAGATCCCATTAATTATGATTTCAAAGAGGAATTCAGCGAATTAGCAGATGAGATGCAAAACCTGGATTTCTATCCGAAAGTTAGGGTTGCGGAGGACGTGTGCATTGAACCGAATTATTGCCAAATGATTAAGATCGACTTCGAAATGCATGATGGACATACTGGCGATTGGGTTCTAATGCCAAGGTTGAAGGTTGAACTCAACTACGCCATCACAATCATGCCGGCTCTGGTGAGCGCAGTAACGAGGTACGCGATGATTATAAATTTGGCCGACGATACCTGTTGCTTGCGAAGTAACATGGTAATTGCAGATTTATACCCCATTGTCGAACTGGCGCCGCCTGAGGGAGAAGGCGTGCCCTTGTCGATGCTAAATACGCAAAAATTCGACCCGTCTTTGTTCGATATTTACCTAGGGGCCCCCGAGAGCGACCGAAAGGAATTGTTAGGACTCTTAGAAGAGTTTTGGGACATCTTTGCTTTATCCACGGCAGAGCTAACGGCGACAGAGTTGGTAGAGCATAACATAAACACTGGGAATGCTAAGCCCATTAGACAACGCCTTTGGACTAGATATTCTCAGGAAGAAGACGAGATAATCCTAAAACAACTGAACGAGATGTTAGAATGCGGCGTGATTGAAAGAGCGTACAGCCCCTGGGCCTGCAATGTAGTGTTGTCTAAGAAAGCAGACGATACTTTCAGATTCTGTTGCGACTTTAGGGCTCTGAACGAGGTGACCGAATTTATGAATTACCCTATGCCCCGGATTTGTGACGTTATAGACTCATTCTCAGGGAGTTCTATGTTCAGTCCAATTGACCTACTGTGCGGGTATTGGCAGATCAGAATGTGCAAGTCTGATGGCTCATACCTCAAGACGGCATTTATCACAAAATTTGGGAGCTTTGTGTGGCTTTCGATGCCGTTTGGCTTGAAAAATTCAGGTCAAGAGTTCGTCTGCCTGATGGATCGTCTTTTCGGCGACATGAGACGCGAGGTGGCGAATTACGTTGATGATATAACACCGCACGGCAAGGATATCACCCAGCACAATGGTAGAGTGAGAAAGGTGTTCTTGAGGTTGAGGGAAGCAAACCTCAAAATCAAAATATCGAAGTGCAAATTCCTTTACCCTGAAATCGTATATCTGGGATTTTTGGTTAATGGAAATGGTATCAGACCAGACCCTAAGAAGGTCGAGTGCATTGCTAAAATGCCGAGGCCCAAGACGCTGACTCAATTGAGGTCCTTCCTCGGCATGATCAATTTCTATAAGAAATTTATTCCCAAACTCGCGTTCATCGCGAAACCCCTCAACACACTTCTCTCAACCGGCAAAGTGGCGGGTGAGTGGCAAGTACAGGAGGTAGCTGCATTTGAGGAACTAAAGTCGAAACTAACTGAGTCAATTACTCTGGCTCACTTTGACCCCAGCCTCCCGGTCGAGATCCACACTGATGCGTGTGATTATGCAGTCGCGGGATTATTGCTCCAAGTCGGAAAGAAAGAAGGAAAATCGGGAAAGTATAGGCGACTGGAGATTCCACTCCAATTTGCGAGCAAAACGTTGAGTGGGGCGCAGAGAAATTATAGTACGACTGAGAAGGAAATGTTGGCGATTGTCTTCTGCCTGAAGTCGTTCCGACAATATATCGCACTGCGAAAATTCATAATTCGGACAGACCATTTGCCGCTCACGTACTTGAAGCAAGCGAAGGATTCGATCCAGCACCGAATCGGGAGGTGGGCGTTGCTACTTCAAGAGTTTAGCTGCGAGGTGAAGTATATGCCCGGGAGGAGCAATACCGTCGCAGACGCCTTGTCCCGGAATCCGATTGAGGAGACCCTAGATATGGCAGAGGTAGTACAAATGCCAATGTTTCAAATCCAAAGGGCGCAATCACCAATTCTCAGCGATCCTGAACTTATAAATAACAAGATGATAGAGGGAGAAGGAGAAATGGATTGGGCATATTTCCAGTTAATGGACGAATATTGCACCCGTTTGATGACAGATTTAGGGGAGGATAGTACGTTCGCGATGGTCAAAGGGATTTTGGTCAAAAGGGGGACGGCACAGAACGAATTTCGCCTCAGAGTCGTCGTACCTTTGTGTCTAAGGGCAAGTTTGATCGAGTTATATCACGCAACCGCCGTGGCGGGCCACCTGGGCCATGAAAAGACTATAAATAAGATGCGGAAGAGGTTCTCCTGGATGACCGATCAGATAAAATTGTATATAAACAAATGCATGGGTTGCAAATTACACAAGCAGTACCCGAAATTGAAGATTGGCAAATTACAGCCCATCAACCCCTTCAAAGAATTGAAAGACAATCCCAGGCCAGGACAGTTCTATTCAACGGATATTTTAGGCCCTTTTAACCTCTCTCTATCGGGTAATCGCGTTGTAATTGTTGTGACCGATGTCTTGACCCGATACGTGATTTGCGGCGCTTTACCGGACAGTACAGCCCAAACAGTGGCCAGATTCTTGATAGATAAAGTCATCTGCGTTTACGGGGCCTTCAAATTTTTACTGAGCGATAATGGGAAGTGCTACCGGTCCAAGTTACTCGCCGAGATGGCTAGAATTTTGTCGTTCCAACAAAAATTCACGGCCAGTTTCTCGCCCCAAGCTAACGGTTTGACCGAGAGATGGAACCACACGTTAATCGAAATGCTTAGACCTTTTATGGAGGAAGTTATGTTTTCCAATTGGGACGTAAACATCCCGGCGGTGACGTTCGCCTACAATTCAAGTATCCAAGCTACACTACGAGTCACCCCTTTTTCACTGATGTTTGGCAGAGAGCCAGTACTCCCGATGGATATTTTGTTAAAATTACCAAGTCCATCGTTAGTGGCGGAAAGAATGACAGAATCTTTTGACCTCGTGGTCGAGAAGATTCGAAATAACTTGGAAAAGGCTCAGGAGAAGCAGAAGAAATATTATGACGTAGGTAGACTGCTCAGTGCGTGCAGACCGGGGGATTTAGTGTTGTATGACGCGCCCATAATTAAAATTGGGGTGCCGGGTAAGCTTCAACCAAAGGCCCGCGGTTTGTTTAAAGTCGTGAAAAAGATCAACGACCTCGTATTCGAAGTACAAAAGGTCGGAAAGAAGAACGCCAAAAATGAAATAGTTAGTGCCCGGCGTTTACGGTTGTACGAGTCAGGGCCTGAGGTTTTTCAGACTGGCGAAGAAATCGGTTCGGAGGGAGTTCAAGAGAAGGTAGAGAAAGTCGGGGAGAAAGTAGAGAAAGGTGAGGTGAAAATAGCGGAAGTTCAGGAGAAGTCAGCGGATCGGGTAGATGGGCCGGCTGAAGCAGTTCGGCGGTCCTCACGGATTAGGGAACTTAAAAAGAGTGGGCAGTTGAAGCCCTACCAAAAGTATTATTGAGGAGAGCAACGGGTTGATGTATATGTGTAAATAATTCTGTACCCTAAATTGTGTCTATTAGAAGTCGGAGGTAGTACTCAGCGTGGCCCCCTTCTATTCTACCGGGAAAAGGAATCCCGCGTGAGGAAGAGGCCTGCGCCGGTTACACGAAAGACCGTCGACTCGAGGCCAGGGCAGCAACTCTGCGTCAGTAACGACGGGTCTTTTGGAAGAAGTGAAGTAGAACCATGACGAAGATGGTGAGGTTCGAGATGGACCACGACGACCTTTTGTATTCAGGGGATGAAGACGCAGATTGGGATGCGCAGGAGAATCAAATTCAAGATATTGACCTAGAAATGGACCGGGGGAAAGGAGCAGACCCAGAGCCCCCTGGGGTAGGCGCCGAGGAGGAATCGCCATCAAAAAAAACTGCCGCCGGAGGTAAACCCACTTACGATTATTCGGAGCAGATGGTAAAGATCCTCGACGATCTCCGTGAGTTAGATCCTGACGATCGCCGACACGTTGCCTGCGAGTTAAGAGATATTTGTGACCCAGGCGACATTCAGAAGGTCAGTAGGTTCTGGGGAAAACCGAAAGCGAAGCTAAATAAGACCAGGGCACGGGTAGTGAGTAAAGAAATCCGCGTGAATAATCTAGCGGTGGACGTGAACAAGTCTGCTTGGCAGGTTCCCTTGATTTTCCGACGAGATAAAGTCCCAGTCAATGGGAGAGTAGCGTTTGACACAGAGAACGTAAATTTGCGCTTGGCAAAAACTAGACGCGCCGGGTCGCTGGTCGATGATAAAATCTACCTTTCTGTCCCCAGGTCAATCGCCGTGGTAAATGAGGCAGGAACTTTAATCTTGTGGGCGATCATATCGTGGCCCCAATACCAGGTGTGCCAATATTTTTCTACGATAACGAACTTTCACCGCCGCGAATATAAGGAAGGAGTATCTTTGCAGACGGTCCAGCATTTGTTGAGAATGTGTTTGCAAGGCAATACGTTGGTGGGTTTCGGAGTCGTGGAAGACCTAGCCAAATTGCAATACTCACACGACTCAGTAATTGATCTGCAATATATGACAGAATTCAAAGATTCAGGGAACCAAGCTTACAGTCTTAAAGCCCTCGCGGCAGCGTATTTGGGAAACATTAGTTTCCAGGAGGAGACGCACTCGGCTATAAAAGACGCACGGGTGACCATGGCTCTTTTCAAACATCACTGCAAAATGATTACCGATCCAATCAATTTCCCGGTAGTAGAGGTCATTAGACCAGCCCGTGATAAGTTTGAACATACGCCCGGAGACAGGTGCAGGTGTAGGGATCCGTCGTTTAAGAGAAACGAAAGGATCGGGCGGGGTCAGGCGAACGATCTCTCCGAACCATATTATTCTTATCAATCTCTTGAGAGTGAGAATGGTGGCGTGAGAGAAATTAGTGCTGAGCCAGTTCCGGGCAGTTTAAGAAATGCTAGACTAGGTCGAAAGAGGCAAGCAAATTCGTCCCCAGCCAAAAACGCTGACGAAGTTCCGGCGGATGAGGTCCCGGACGAGGAATGGTAGGACTCTGAAACTCAATTATTATAGTCGTCAGTTGCTCCTCCGCTCGAAAGGTACATATTTGGCACACAAAATATTCCCGCCGATCAATCAGAAAATCCTATTTCTATCTTAGATCAAACCTAGATACATATCAAATTTTAGAATACCCGTTTGTGGAATGAAGGTTAGTATCGCTGTGTTAGTTTTCGCGAGTTTGTGTTTGGTGGAGACTAATTCAACATCCTTGGTCACGAGAATCTGGGACGCTTTGGCTAAATGGGTCCCAAAAATCCTGGTAACTGGCGGGACGGTGGTTGCAGCTGACGCCATTGGAAATAAATTAGAGGGCCCACAAGGTAAAACAGAAGTTTTCTATCATTCCCCGTCTGGGATGGTCAAAGTCTCCACCGAATCATCCACCGTTTACGTTGTCGGTGGACTCGTCGGTCTCGGTCTCATTGTGGTTGGTATCATAATTTATATTGTTGTACGTAGAACTCTCCCTCCCCAACCAACCATTCCACAATTTATCCCAAAACCTTTCGTTCCGTCAACTAGCACGGCCAAGAAAGTCGTTCCGTCAACAGGGAATGGAATTTATTAATTCAGTTTGAGTACGCGTGGTACCCTGCGACACACTTAAGGAAAAGTGCTGCTCGCTAAGTCCAGCAGAAGTAGTTTTATTGTATTGCCTTATTTTCTGGAACCCTGGTCGCACGCTAGAGAAATGGCGCTGCATCCTAGTTTCCATCCAGTCGAGTGTACTAGGCTAAGTTAAAATGTGAAAACTATTAATATTTGCGTAGATACAAGTATAACTAGAGTCGATATCTCAAAACTAATCCACTTTTTGTTTTTCCATGCCAATGCACGAGTTCATGACTTTGGACGACCCACGGTGAGGGA
>JAQGCM010001072.1:0-17681 GCA_034699705.1 Hymenaphorura dentifera
CAAAAATTTCAACACTTAACATTTGTGAAATTGACAGACTAATTTTGACTAATTCTTACTCTGGGGACCCCAAAGAGTGTAGAAAAAATTATGCCATGCCTAGGCTTGAACTACATGTCGCGAACATCCCTCGTTAGTGAGGCGAGCAAATTTGCAACGCTCCTTGCTTGTTGCAGGTAATGGAAAAATCACAATGATGCTAATAATATAATCAAATCCGGTTCTATCAAAATAGAATCTGTTCAAACTACCCGGCTTCAGACAACCGAGATCAGAGTTGTCGTTGAACAACAATTATAACGACTTTTGCAATTCTACAGCTAAACAGAACACACCAATTTTTACGTTATTCATTTATGACCGCAGACCAGTCAGTCACTGCTCAAATCTAAACTCATTTCATTTCCAACCGATTCCAATGTCCATTTTCCGCTGCACTGTCAAATATTTACACAAATCATATCCGCGGGTTGATGTTTGTTCTACCGCCCTATACTGATATGAGCTCAACGCCAGGATATTCTTCATGCCATTTATTCATCTACCTCTACCCATGTCACGCTTCAGCGAGCCTTTAATTTGACAGTCTTACCTCATTATTTTTTGTAATTTGGCTTTGTATTTTTAAACAGCAGTGCAGTACGCTATCATATAAGAGAGGGCAAAATGGACAACGTCGTGACTAGTTTACAAATTCAATCGACACCAAAGCAGATGTATCGCTGAGCTAATGGCCATTAAACATGAGACACTACAGCGCAATGCGTGAAACTATGAATTATGCAAAACCGCTTTAACAAGCAAGGCTTGACACTTATTCTTACTTTAGTTTTCTGCACTCAAAAATATGAACTGCACGACAATTAGGGCTATCCATGTATCAGGCATCTCAGGGGGGACAGTGACAGAGTGACAGACAGAAGGTCTCATGTCTCTCATGTCAAACAATCACAAACAATTGTCAAATATTACCTACCTACCTACCTAATGACGTAGAAAACTTTGAAATTTACCAAATCATAGCCGATAAGGCATTGCATTTCCTATTTTGTTAACGATCTTTGTCGTTAACGCCGGATAAATGAAGATGATAGAAGATAATGTACGCTGACATCGTATCAGATTATACAATAGCCTGACACTTGCAGTCTAGTTTACGAAATTTTCTATAAAAAAATTCCAAGGAAAAATGCAACAACAAAATCAGAATCAGAGGACAATTTTACCAGTTACTAGTAGTCCACGATTTGCAGTTTGCAGTTGACGACAATACTTCTGGGCTGTCAGTCAGTCAGTAGTAGTTGGCTGGTTTTTATTATTGGCACTTGACCCGGCAGTCGGCAGTGACAGTTTTGGTATGTGGCTGTAAACGTACGTAAAGCAAGAATCAAAATCGACAACGTTGACGTTGATGACCGATCAGTGACCTGATGACCGATCAGTGACCTGGAGGGTCAAACTGAACGTGAACGTGACCGTGACTACGGACAATGGGATATCACGTCACACGTCTACTCGCGAGTCGTACGTAGGAGTAGGGTTGTCTTTAGCGCCAATTATTTGCCACAATTTGCAACAGTGAATTGATGATGTTTTATTTTAAGGTAACGAAATCGGGCAAAAATGCAATGAAGAAGATGAATGCGTGGTGAGTCAGAGCAGGTAAATAAAGTTTAAATTTAAGTAACGCGTAACTACGTACGTAAGGCACTCACTCAGAACAAGCACAGGGCACAGACTGCTGCAGACTGGACTCGGACTCAGTTCAAAATTTGATGGGTTGGAGAAGTTGGATGGATTTGGAGATCCATGCGGTGCGGTGGTCAGTCAGAAGGGGGGGGGGAGTCCATCCAGCACCGCCACCAGCCGCACTTCTCTGACTCTGACAGCAAAACAAACTAGGAGCAAAGACTTCTTCAAACTCACACAAATTTCACTAAATTGCAATTGTATTATTTTCAGAAATACATTTTCTGAATACATAACATGATACATAATTTAATTCTTTGGATCTCCTAGTTTGGAAATTGGCATGTAGCATAATTGGCAATGAAAGCTTGATTTTAGCAATTTGCGCACGGAAAATCTGGAGAATACTTCCTAGACCTTCGTCGACCAATTTTTGTGCAGTATAAAAACTAAAAACCCTTAACTGCTGTAATTATTGTTGTCCTAGTTTATTTTGCAATCGGAACAAAACTATAAATTCTTCGTATTATGATAGGAATACGCTTCGAAGTATTTTGTAAAAATTCTATCTCTAGAACGCCGGATACCAAATTTCAAATTTTGGACTAGCCATAATCCTGATGTTATCATCCGGGTATTTAATATCCGAAATAATCGGATATGATGACAACCATGTCTACATTGCAACTTTTTTCTTCCTAACTAGTCATGCATGCACCCTCGCTGTGGCTTGCGGTTGTGAAGCTGTTAAAAAACGACATGTTTAATGATTTTCTTAGAAGAACAGACATTTTTAGTGTCCCTTTGTAATTCTAACTTCTGGCAGGAGTAAGAAATTTATTATGGATTAACTAAAGGTTCCGTGAAGTTAATACTGCTTCAAATCTGATCTTCACAACACAGAATCCGATCCGAGCGTCATCAATGCACGCTGATTGGATCAGCATGCATGGAAGACTTGTTAATCGGACTTTATTATTTGGGAGTAACAATGATTAAAATGTTCAACTTCTTCCAATAAAAATCCAAAAACTGCGAAGACAGTTCAGGAAATTATGCGTTGTTCTAGTTGTTCACAAGTTTTGCACTGAGCTGAATTTAATTTAGAAAAATACATACAAAATACAGCCAGTCGTCCCTTCACAAAGTCTATTGTATTTATTAATTTGTACATCAATCGGGTTTTATTTTTGACCCAAGCTGTGCGTCATGATGATTAGCAGCATAGCATCTGCAGAATTATAATTTCACAAAGTTGTGAAATCCAATAATTAATAATAATTATTAATTTATTTAAATCCAAATATTGGATTTGAATTAATCAAATCATTAATTATTATTGCATTGATTTACTTCAGACTCCTTAAAAACTTAAAAAGAAAGATTAGCACAAATTATACTAATAAGCACACCGGTTGGTGCATGCAAATCTACAAGGTTGAACAACTTTCCAATCATAAAAGCTCAAAATCAGCACAAAAATTTTCTGGATCCCTAACAAGTCCAGAGTCCAGAAGCACATTTCGAATGACATACTATTTATTTGCATGTGTGCAGGACAAATGACTACTCCCAAGTCCCAAGCCTACTTGCTTTGCTTAGCTCCTGGATTCGGCAAAAGGTCCACCAATCTCATAAACATATTAATTAAGGGTTGGGTGGAGAACCCATTTCATTTTGCAAAACTTGATAGTTTGATATTAATACGTCTTCAAACTGCATTTATAATTCTATACTAAGCTGGGCAGCTATATTGTTTTAATCCTTTTTTTCCTCATCAAACTTCCACCCGGCCACATATTCACACCCTTGGTGATCATTTTCACACTTGGCCGCATTAAATCTAAATCGGGTCTGGTCCGGGCCGGGCCGGGGCCAGGCCAGGCCTGGACTTTTCTCCTCTCCATTCCTCCACATTCCACATTACATGTGGTGAGCAATATGCATATACATCCGTCCTTTTGCAAAAAATGGGCAGTTCTAGATTCTACTGCAATTAATGTTATTGCAGAGATAAGAATATGATTATATGAATTAACGCTTAAAAAAACCAACTAACTGTACAACTCTAAACAACAAAAAAGTACAGTTCAGCTAAGTTGTCAGTTGGTTAAATGGTCCATACGGGGTTTTGGAAGGCAAATGCTTTTGACTAGTTTTTGGTGTGATGTTGTTAGTATTACACAATAATTTGTTGAAATCCCTACCCTGGCCAAATAATGTTGGTTTAGTCAGTTCACCATAAGCCAGCAGCAGGATAAAATGGACAACCCCTTCCTCCAGACTCCCTTATAGCAGTCATTCATATGGACCAAAACCTTGTCCTTTTTTACTTGACTTTGCAGCAGAAGTAGCTAAGCTAGCAGCAGCAGTATGACGAGGACGACTAGGAATACGACAATCCCGTAAATATTTGTTATGTACTCTTTTTTTCCACTATGAGGACAACCAAAAAAACAACGAAGACCAACTAGCACTAGCAGTGCACGGACGGGTTGAAGAGACCGACGGACCCAATCTTATCAGCGTCACAAACAATTTATAATTTTCACAGAACTTCTATTCAAGAGGCAACCATTAACCATACTTATTCCTACGATTTTCATATAGGTTGGCCAAATTAATTTTTAGATTTTTAACGCCAGAAGTTTTGTCAATTGTCTTAATTTTGAAAGCGTTCAAGGATTTTGCATTATTCGCACACTTCTTTCCAATCCTTTTTATCTCTTCTTGCAAGCAAAGTAATACGTTTGCAAACTATTTACTTGCACAAGTTGCCGCATTGGGTGTGTACGAATTGGTAGAATTAGAGTAGTCATTGTCATTGTTTTATACAATTTTTGTAACGAAATATAATCGTGTTGATGAGGTTGAAAGTGCAGTATTACAATAGTGAAATTGTACAACTAGATTCGTAATACGGATTAACTAAATCCTTGTGCTCTAAAAATTCATTCAACAGCTTAAGGTGAGAGCAAGTTGCACTTGCACAAAGCAAAAATTATACTAATGGACATATTTTCCAAGCAAGTGTTTATGAGATTCGTACAAAATGTCAAATCACGTAAACATTCGTTAGAAGAGCTTTCAAAAATTGCTTGCAAATATCTCATTTAATTAATAAGAAGTGCCGGTGAGATTGCAATGCTAATGATTTACGAAACCGGAACCAAATTCCACATTCATACCATTATTATACCAGTTAAACAATTACCAGGCTCATATATTCAATGTGTGCTCAATAAATTGGCGACGGTAACTTCAGCTAAAATCTAAAATTAGTTAAGCTGCAGCTGGCAGCACTGGTGAAATCGGAGCCCCACATTTGAATAAAGCCTTTGCCCTACCCTGACCTCATAAACAAAATATGACTCATAGGGTCCGAGTTCGACCATCTAACTTCAGTTTGAATTACGTGTTCCTAATTGAGTCAGACTTATTCAATGTTTGGATCTCTGTTTGGCATTGCAAAGGAGATAAGAACACTGCTGCGTGTGAACTTTAGTTTTGCAAATTACAAGAAATAATATTTTAAGTTCTAAGAAAGCTATTTGCTGTGCTGGTCTTATCATAGTATCAATACGGTTTTGCAAACTCTGCTAATTTCATTTCATTACAGGTCTCTAAGCCGTGCTGTACTCTGCTTCACGACGTCTCATTAGGCTGGGAAAAGCTTCATAATCGAAACCAAATTGCGACTTTCGTGCCAAAAAAAATAGAAAAACAAGATGAAGGCAGTCAAATCATTCACCGATAAAATCCTGGGTCGCAGGTCAAATGAAGAATTAAATATTGGCCGACCAGAAGGGTTTCAGCAGCACGTACACGTTGTGCACGACAAAGATACAGGCGAATACAAAGGACTACCGGACCAATGGATCAAACTTTTAAAAAATGCATTTGGGTAAATCTTTTATTCCTGGTTTTTTTGCGAATTTTTTTGTGTTTCGTAAAACTAGTTTTTAATTTACTTCAAAGCTTTCATCGAATATTGACACCAGTCAGGCTAAAGACCGTCATATTAATCATGCTGTTTCGAATTTATAGAGATGACTCTTTTAAACAACATCCTGAAGAAGCAGTGCAGGCTCTAAAATACTTGGCCTACATGGGAAAACAAGAAACATCAAAATTTGTAACCACACAAGCAAATATTGATGAAGAATCGAAGGCAATCAGTGATGCTGGAAATGCGATGATGGGAATAAGGAGCCAATGTAAGTTCGCATTACCTACATCATCGTAATCGCAATCTGTCAACATCGTATTAGTCGATAATCAATGATTTGGCTGTAATTAGCACCAATTAATCAATTCGATTTTACAACTAAACATCGCCGCTAGGTTCATGACAAGGAACATGGACATTGAAGAGAGCAAATGCAATTCTAAAGGAATGAACCCAATTTAAATGTGCGGTTTTCTGATTTCTTTAGCCGGTGAAGGATCAGGACGAAGTAGTGCAGAAGAAAAGCCACCATTACCACCAAAACCAAATCAACCGTCCCCACATCTCTATTCGAATGTTACTCCGACGACTCCGACGAGTCCAACACATAAAGGCGCTCAGGTAGATCCAATTAGTAGTGGATTTTATGATTTTCACACGCCAATACCTTTACCTTGTCCCAATTCCGATCAGCACACCCCACCACCTACGCACGCTTCTATCACTGCAAACAATAATAATTCAACATCCGAAGACGGAAAAAATGATGCACTTAACCATTCGGTTCTTCCTCAACAATCTGCTGACACACCTCAGGAGTCTGGTCAGACGAGAGAACCCGCAGAACATGGTAAATCTCCGGAACAAGTCAAGGCGGACACTGCCACCTTCATCCGGAAGAAGGACGACACTTCCAAACTTACTGATGAAGAAATCATGAAAGAAATGCGGAGGATTTGCAACCCAAAAAATCCACGGGATCGTTATCGCCGGTCAAGGGAGGTCGGCTCGGGGTAAGTTTTGCTTTTAACAGGCCCTATCAGAGCTGAGTCCAACACCGAACACGATAATCTCGCTCCCTACACGTCCAGAAAAAATCCGAATGTTGAACTTTTTAAGCCTAATCCGAAATAATTCGGATCAGAAATTCGAATTGAGCCATATCTTAGAGATATTCCGTCAGGAATTTCCCAAATTATCTTGGACGAATATAAAATGACGACACTCATTTTTACAGAGCTTCTGGAACGGTGTTCATTGCGACGGACTTGGAGACTAATAAAAAGGTTGCCATCAAGGACATTGACTTGACCCGGCAGCCCAAGAAAGAACTCATACTCAACGAAATTAAAGTCATGAAAGGATTCCACCACCAAAACTTGGTCAATTTCTTGGACTCATATGTTGTCAATGATCACTTGTGGGTAAGTCATATCGGTGCAGATTGCTCAAATAATTCCTTCGAATAAATCATACTGCAGAAATTATACCTTTTCAAAATCCATATTAAATTCCGTGAAGGACTCCTTTTCACTTTGACGCATGATCCAAATAATCTAGCTGATTTCTCTATTTGGTAGTTTCTGGCCTGAATAAGACAAATTTTCGATGAGAACGGTTTGCTTGCATAATAACAAGTTTTAAATTAGTGCAATTAGTGCACTAATTGCAAATTTGCTAATTCCACTTTAATTTGTCAGGTGCACTTTATCAAATTGTTAGAATTATCAGTCCTACCTGCTACTACTGATCTTCGGCCTTTTTGCGCTTTCATCAACTTAATTAGGTTAACAAGCTGAGTTTGCCAAAAATTAAGCCGTTTGCGGTTGGGAATGGATACCTTCAATGACTGCAAGAATTAATAAGGTGCAACGAATACTCAAATTCATAATCTGATCAATGTTGCAACACCGTAATAAAATAATTAATATGTGGGTCATGTTCACAAATATAAAGTTTATATTCATGGCAGAGTGGTTCTTTTAGATGATTGTTAATTATGTATGGTTGGTACGTTCTTCGTTCTTCACTCGGTTAACCGCATTTCTGAGCCCATGAATCATACGCACCGCACCGACTTAATTATTCAGATTCTCATTTCGGTCGACTTTGTTCTAGAAGCTGAGAGCAGATTTTTGGAACCATACACAACTGACGTTTGTAGTTTAATGGATGCAAGTAGTATAGGTATCATAAATGACCATTTTGTGTAATGTTCTAAGGTCATCATGGAACTTCTGCAAGGGGGTCCACTCACAGACGTCGTGATGGAGACAGTCATGAAGGAAGAACAAATTGCAGCTGTCTGCAAGGAAGTTCTCAAAGCCATTAGTTTCCTTCATAGTAAGGTAAGCCTTTGTCAACTCCTTTTTTATTAATAAGGAAACAAGAAAGCATCTCAAACTCAGCTCCAATGACTCCTAACTCCCCTAAAACTTTTTGAACTTAAAAAAATACTCAATTTTGAAAGAAAGAAGGACTAGGAGGATGAGAAGGTTAGGATATTAAAACGTGTGAGAAACTCTTCCGGCAGATTAGCCAGACTTATTTCTTCACAAATCCTTGGAACAAATGTTGTCTACAAAATGTCACTTTCCCAACTTATTGTCTTGCTCAAATCTAATTTCGTCGGTATTCTTATTAACTGATAAACGAAAAATTTCATTAAAAGATGAAGATTCAACTCAAGGACATTTTCAAATTTTCTCTCAAAGTAATCTTAAAAGTTCGTACTGACGAGTACTGACCGTCATAGTTTTTGCTTTGGGACGGAGTCGGCCATCCGAAATTTCATGCTTTGTTCATAAAGTGAAGAGTGGTGAAGTGGGCTTGGATCGCTTTTGCGAGTAATCAAGGAGGAAGTGCTTTAAATAATAGTTTGTGCAACTGTTTGCCCAAAACTTTGCTTGGCTCAAAACTTTATCCATTTCCGTACGTAACCGTACAGAGAGACAACTTTGTTCTCGAAAGTTATTAATTTGTTTTGAGACGGAAGAGATCTTCAAGGAGTCCATAGACTCAGTCTCTCAAAGTTATCTTTCAGAGCAAAGCGAAGCAAAGCAAAGCAAAGCAAAACGGCCGCCTTGAGTTATTAGAATACTTCTAAGGTGGATTTCAAAATTGAGACAACTCTTGAGAACAATTCAATGTGCTCGTCCTTCTGCACAGTCAGGGCTTGTCTTTCCTCTGCCGCTCTGGATCAATGATTAATTTTGGAGGAAAACGTTGACAACAACTGCACTCAAGTCTCAAACTTCCTTGAATCCTTTCCCACAAGTATAAATCCTTTGATTGAAAATAATCCTGAATGCGAATGCCTACAGATTAAAAGGAAAATTACTGCAAATACAATTGAGCGCTTTCCGAAATCTTAAATTCCAAAGTGTCGCAATTTGAACCATACATTATGTAAATGCGAAGGAATTCGCAGTAAATAATCGCGAAATTAATTTTATAGGGTATAATTCATCGAGACATCAAATCCGACAACGTATTACTTGCACTTGATGGCTCTGTCAAAGTCACCGATTTCGGGTTTTGTGCCAACATTCAGGGTGATGAGAAGCGGAACACAATGGTTGGAACTCCATATTGGATGGCACCTGAGGTAATAACAAATTTTGAAATAGTTCGCTTCTTATGCATTTCAAGTATTTTTTGTTGCTAGTGGTAGCTTCTACTACAGCCTGATTTGCATTTTGTAACCTGAAATATTTTTGCGGCAACTGCACCAAGGCACCCAATTTTCACCCATTCTAAAAGCTAAGATGTCGTCCACGTCCATGTTTGCAGAACCTCGCCACGTGTGTGACCATACCGGAGCAGAGGGCGCACATTTGCATTGAATTAATTCCCTCTAGTCCATGAATAAAGTGAATATAATACGCATGCAAGCCTCAGCATGAGCACAATCGAATGATAATATTATTCTTCCAAATCGCATACAGTTGGAGAAATTTAGAAAACGAGTTTTTATTTGCGTAGTATACCTGGCAAGCATGCACTGTTGAGTACGCAGCGCACTACTCTTCA
Source organism: Hymenaphorura dentifera (assembly GCA_034699705.1). Classification (NCBI taxonomy): domain Eukaryota; kingdom Metazoa; phylum Arthropoda; class Collembola; order Poduromorpha; family Onychiuridae; genus Hymenaphorura; species Hymenaphorura dentifera. The sequence goes on from JAQGCM010001072.1 coordinate 9,671, forward strand.
ACTGGACAATTTTTAGTCAAGTCGCTACTAGTTGGAAAGTTTTTCCTCTTTCAAGTTTCAATCAAGTCTTTACTCACTACATTCCATCATTGTTTGCTGCTGTTTCCCATACAACTTTCTCGCAAGTTTGAACACTGCTTATACTAAAACGAACTAACCAATCATATTGTGCTAATATCCTCACTTTTCAGCTAGCCTTTCTAATTCCAAAGTTGTGATCCGTAGGGAATGGATTAGTTAATTTCAGGTTTAATTTAAAGGCTCCGCTGATCACAACGTCCCACGTCTCGACGAGTTTACGAGTTTTCGCATTTAGTTTAGAATTCATCACACTGAAAAGTACTTCATACTAAAATTTCTAATCCATTTGGAAACCACAGAATTTCTAAGCACCTTAGCTTTACTCCGTTCCGCTTTCCACTGACCGTTATTTAACGAAATGTCGGTTTAGTCTCAAGTTGACGTGCATATGTTTAGGACATACTCGACATACAGTCACAGATAAATCCTAAACTTATTGTAGAATAAATTTGAGTGCTTAGTTTCTAGTTCATGTCAGGTAGAAAGTTTCAAATCCGAATTCCTCGTGCACATGTAGAGCCTGTGGGAACTAAAACATGGAGCAAGTTTCCTCAGAATTCAGATACATTGTCACAAAACTAGAGAGCTAACTGTGAACTTGTATTGTATATGTGGACATTGACATTTGGAACATATGTCAAATCCCTATCTTTCTCTGTCCTTTTCACTAACACATATGTATATTGCTGTCTATAATACTCCTGCATTTTACATAACAATCCAAGTCTATGCAAACTACGCGGTGTAGGCTAACACACGCATTGATTACTCTTTCAACACTTTTTTCAGGCAAAAGAATAAACTTATTTCTCCGGCACTTTCATGAATTCGCATTCGGAACTAAGTCCAATTTTGCAATTCTTGAAGCCCTGTCACTTTGAATTGATTGCTTCAATTTCCCCGAGTCAGAGTTTTGGCCTGGAGCATTAGTTCTACTAGAGAGAGTCAAACTACATTTGTCAAACCACATGATTGCATTTGCATTCTATTAGCACTGCATCAAGGCAAGGATGGATGGATGGAATGGGCTATTACAAACAAATCTCTTTAAAGTATGTGTATAAACAAACGCAGGAATTGGAGATGAAGGGTCTACAGTCTACACTTACTCCTACAGTCCTACGTGCTCATGAATTGTGTTTGTGTATGTGAGTAAAATTGCATGTGGTGGATTGGGAAACAAGGCGTGACTTTCCGTAATAAAAGCTAATGGAATTTCCTCCATTGTTAGTGTTTACAAATTGAGTCTGGCTCTGGCTGCTAGCTTTCTTCCCACATTCATAATAGGTTCCCAGCTCCTTTCCCCCCGAACATTGAGCAAAAAGGCACCCGGGTTAGGTCTCTATAAGCACGAGTAGTAGCTGCTAGATGACCGACAAAGTCAAGTCACTCACAATCAGTTGAAGTCCTCCTTGTCACACCTTTTCAAGTACAACTTTCACTTGCACATTTAGATGATGCAACAGCAAGTCAGTCTAAAAAAAACTAGACTCTAGAAACTAAATCCAATTCATTGCCAAAGCTTTGGCTCAACATCAACGCTCAACAACCATTTGATACATGCGTTACATGCTAGCACTCTACTTTAAGTTGCTGGGAGAAAGTGAAAACGCCAAGTGAAAGTCACATTAGCAGCCAGAATTCCCTTATTTTATATTCACCTCCTTCCTTCTCTCGTCGTCGTCTCCGTTTTGTTTGCTAGCCAACAATTTATACATTTACACACATGTATACGTTTTGAAACAACATGTGCAAGTAAACGCCACTTTCCCTGTCCCAAAGACACCAACCACCCTCACGTAGTACACAGCACATATCTTGACAATCTTCATGAGGAGTTTAGTGACATTTTAGAACATTAGAGGATCCATAAAGAGAAGAAGAGCCTGGGAAAATATATTTCACTTCTCTCTAGACACATTGAACAATAGTGTGAAGTAAAATTCTTACCTTACGTATACACATGCACAACAATGCCAAACCAAAACCATACATAGCTATTTTCATAAGTAATTTATCTTCATATGTACACAACACCCAAACCCGTGTTGAGCGTTGAAAGAGACAAAGAAAAACAAGAAATCGATTCACGGTGAAACTTTCACTTTGTCTGTCCCTTACATACGTACACAACGTGAGCATTCACTTCTCACGCTCTTCACCCACAAAGTTTTCACAAAATGTTCTAGCACTCAACTCACGCCTGGCTGGCTAGTCGCTTATGTCAAACTCAAAATGAAGATTCTGAGGAAGTGGTACTTTACTTGAGTCTAATGCCAAGGTTCGCCCTGATCGGATTTTAAGTCATGGCTCGGCATTTGTCAAGTTTTTCATTCAAACAAAATGCGAATGCAGGTTCTACTTTATTCAATTGAGGACCAACCTCTCATCATGTAATTTAAATAAATAGTTAGCGAGGCTGAGAGTTCAGAAGGGTAGAGTGAGAGTGAAAGGTCAACTTGTGCAAATCCATTGCACTGGGCTCAGGCTTCGCGGAGGTGTGAATTATGATTGTGTATCTGCTCACGGGGAAGGTCAGAGTTTAGTTAAGTTGACAATTTCAGTTCGCAAATGGCAGGGTTCGCGAGTTGCCAAGTATCGGCTTGTTTACTTGCATTTGCTTGAAGAGAGCTCTTGACGAAAAGAAACGCAATTTTATTTCAGCAGGAAGTGTGCAGAATTCGAAATTTCGAAAGCGTCCACCTGTTGCTTCCAATTAAAAATGCAGACCTTCGCCAAGCGACAAATTTTAATGTTGTTTGCCGAATTTCAACTTTGACGGATGAATATTTAGTGCGAAATGTGTTCGCAGTTCTGCGACGCGATGTGTTCTGCCCTAATACTGTTGAGTACACCTGAAATGCCAGCTAGATTTTCTATGTAATCCGAGTGTGACAAAAATGCAAATAGTTTGGACTCAATTGAACCGTCAGCAGAGATGAAAATCCTTTTATTGCATACAACCTCTTCTGCAAAATACAAACACAAAAAAGTAGGGCCCGTTCTCGCAAATAAGTTGGACTCATAATATGTTCAAAATTCTAATCTTGGATAGGTGCCGGAGGTGTGAAAAAGCAATTAAGATGTAAATCCAGTTTCAGCATCTTATTTGATGTTTGAAATTCTTTTTGCCTAGAACTTATTACTTGTTAGGATTTCTTTCTGCCACGTTGCTGGTCGTTGAGGTTTCACACAGAAACTTTGAAACATAATTGAAACTTACAAGGGACGCTATCTGAGTGAGGGCCGTCGCCACAACCGTAATTTTTCCCCGATTAATACTTGAACGTATTTTGCACATTGCAGTATCCAGTGTGGTGCACATTTTAGCATCCCTTGCGACACAATCGGCTTCGCTACTTCGTGCCAAGTTGAGAATTTTGGGAATTAAGTTTTCTAATCTTACCAGCTAAATAAAGTTTTTCACCACTACGATCATAATTCTAGCTTTTGCTGAATAGCTAAATCGGGTTAGAAAATTGATGTGGACTTCCGACCTCTCCGCACGTTGCTATACATGTATTCATGTGTGGAACCAAACTTTCTCTGGATTTTAAATACGGAATATTCAATTTGAAGAATTGCTTGATTTTGGAGAGAAATAAAATTTGCCAGCGTTTGGATGACAATAAATTTTTGCTGAAGGCATATCTGACAATTTATAAATGTATTGATTTTTGACATTTGATTCAGGTTGTGACTCGGAAGCAGTACGGAGCAAAAGTTGATATTTGGTCTTTGGGAATCATGGCGATTGAGATGATCGATGGAGAGCCGCCGTACTTGAAAGAGACGCCGCTCCGAGCTCTGTACCTCATTGCGACCACGGGACGTCCAGACATTCCATCCTGGCGTGACCTCTCCGAAGAATTTCAAGATTTTCTCAATCATTGCCTCGACGTGGTCGTGGACACGCGCTACACGGCTGATAAATTACTTCAACATCCGTTTCTTCAAAAAGCCATCACACTCCGCTCCCTTGTTCCACTTATTAAAGAAGCACAAAGAATCCTACGGAAAGAAATGACGTAGGCTTTAAAAAAAAGCTTCTCACAAATTCAACTGGGCAATGGGGATTGGGGACAACAAAAGGCAAATACATTCAATAATGCCTTCTAAACCTACAGTCAAAATTTTAATCAAAAAATTCCAGATGTTCACTAGAATCATTTTAAACATTGCCTTCGGATTTCCCCAAGTTTCTTAATTATACTTGTGCCCATCGACTATTTTAAATCTTGCCATCCATGACTACGACCGTTCTGTGTGCTCAAAATCAAATCAATGGAAGTCCTCCCTCCCTTTCCGCCCATTTTTTTAATTGTAAATATATCAAAAATGTGATCCTTTGATCATTTTTGATGTCGGCTTGTCTTGGGCTCTTTTTTTCTGCGTTTGATTGATTGAGTTTGTCTTCAGTATCTGGATTTAGGTTTGCCTTCAAATAGTTCCGGTACCGGAATATTTATTTGGATGGACTTCCACATAACTACATTTCAATTTCGATCAGTCTCTAGTTCGAATCTTAAATTCCGAGCCCACATAGGTTGTCATGATTAGACTAGTCAAAATTTCGAGTCCAATAAATAGTAAGTGGTCTTCCATTTCTCTTATTGTTCCTACGATTTGTCCAAACGGAAGACTAATAATTTTGCTGGAATCCGATGCGTGTATCGAATTCATCCTTAATCACGCCAATGTAAAGTCAAACGGTAGGTATAGAATTTGATATATTAGTAGCTTAGATTTTAATAAGATTTTCCTCTACCCAATACATTGTGCATTGCATTGAATGTCGAGCGTGTTCCTGTTTCAGGCAGGGGTCTTTCAATGAATCATTCTCTGTATTAATATTGTCATTTGAGCTGGAAAATACTGTAATGCAAAAAACAAAAAAGGGAACACATTCCTTGTTCGTCGAACGTATGTTTGTATTATTTTAGCCCATTCATGTGATTCAATAATTTAAAAAAAGTGATGGACGTGTTTGTGAAAGTATTACTGAGAAATAATGTAGAATAATAAAAACAATCATTTTAGAACTCACTTTCATTTCTTAGAACTCGTTAGATAGCCCTAAATTTGGCAAGTTCTAATGCCAATGGTTGGCTGGGCTTGAAAAATTCATTACATATCGCATAATGATGTAGTGATAAGTTTGAGTTGAAAATATCACACATTTGAACAATTGATAACCCAATTATTTTACGCCCGGACCTCCAAAAAACAGAATTCACACAAATGATACTCAATTTCGTGAGTCCAAGCAAATATTACTTGGAAAAAATAAATAGGGAAATCAAAGTATCAGCCAGGTGTTCATTGTTAAAAAAATACTGAAAACACAACTTCGACGTTCAGTTCGCCGCATGACTGCGGCCAAACCCGTCGACAAAATGGAAAACAAGTAATGTTTATCTAGAAAAATCCAGATTTCACTGGCTGAAATCTAAATATGAACTTGAAAGAAAAGCCAGAGAATCTAGACAGCATCAGGTGAAAACATGCGTGTAATGGTTGCCTTCAAAATCAGAGAAAAAAATTACACGTATATTTTTCCCAGTTATTAGAATCAGGGCGAGAGTTTGTGTTTCATATTCTGTAACAAGGCAACTATCAAGTTTCTGCCATTTGCACTACACACATCTACCCATAATTCGGTTGGCTCAAACTTTTAGCTCCGGGCAATCCAGAGTTTGGTGAGATTACTTGAGTTGAAAACACGAATGAGGAGTTGGATCGAGCGGCTCGAGCAGCAAGCACAACTACATGTAGTCAGTCCTGTTGGAGAAAGTTGCCAGTCTCTCTCCGCTCCACACCACCACTTGCTCCTCCAGACTTTCTCTTTATTTTTTCACTTCAAGCATCAAGGAGGAGGTCAAACAGACTTTCACCTCTAGAAATCCAGGGAAACGCGGTGATGACATTCTATAAAAGAAAAACTCAAGAGATCCTTATATGAACAAAACTAGTAGGGAAACTTGGTTTTAGTTTACACTCTCGAACGTTACATACATACATGTTGTTACGTAACATACAAAATAATGATGACGATGAGATGAGATGTAAATAAAGAATTGAAGGCAGCTAGGGTTCCGGGTACGGTACACGGCACAGCAGACAGCACAGCACACGGCACACATCATTCAAATCCAACTCCAACTGAAAAGGCTCAAAACTCTAAAGAAGGAGATGATGAATAAGATGAAGAAGAAGAAGAAGAAGAAGGAGGAGGCGAAATTGCATAAAGACAAGAAAGATGAACAGATTCATTCTTCATCTTCGTCTCAGGTTCGGTTCAGCCCTCATGAGTTATATAGTTTATTATGAGAATGATTGAATGAGTTGAACTTGAGAGAAAGTGAAGAACATGATGTAGATGTTTCATCATGCGATTTATTATTCATCATTCTTTCTCCGCCGCCTTGTATCACAGGCACACTGCAGAGTATTTGAGCCATATTTTCCACCAAAATTTATTTTGGCAATGAAGCAACTATATCAAGTTGGGGGGAAAGAAAAGTAATGTTTAAATTTTATGGTTGAGTGGAAATTTTGTTTACTCTAAGATAACTATTCCTCAGTTTTTCTTGTCTCTTTCATCTGAAGACGCACGACGCTTGCCGACGCTAATTTGTAAAAGAACTTGAAAGTGAATAAAATTTACTTTTTGCCAAATATTTATTCAATTGGCACGCAAAGCTGGGCACTACTAATTTGTAGTAACAAAAATTCTTGTTGCAAAACTTGCATAAATTTAAGTATTATGTTTGCATGTGTGAGACTATGGTTAGTGCAGTAGTGGTTCTATTCAATTCTAATTTAAATAAATACATGTACGCGTATGTACTACTACATTTGATAAATGAAAAATAAACTTGGGAGTAGAACTCAATTGAGTTTGAACAAAGTTTTTTTTGAAAATTTCTTTGGGAAATCGGATGAACATACTAGATTTGAGTGCATCTGAATAACTTTGAAACCTGTTGAGAGTTGCACAAGAAATTCGACATTGGAACATTGAAACTTTTTTGTATGAAGAAGTTGAGTTGCATGCATGCATGCCGGCTTCTATCCGTGTCCGTGTTTGTACGTTCAATTCAGAGAAAATGAATTCTGCACTCTGCAAATCCTAATCTTTATGCAACTTGGCCGAGCCGTGGTCGATTCAGACTGAATTCTGTTACAATAATGTCATTGTTGTCGCAGTTTCTATTCAACAAAAGTTGCAAAAGAGAAAGAAAGAAAAGACAGGTTTCTTTTCCACTTTTGTACTTGAGAACTTTTACGAACAAAAAGTGAGATGTGCGTGCAGTGCATTGCAGTGCATCTTGTTTAGGTGGAATGAATTTTTATTTATTTTCGTTCTCTTCTAAGAACATGTTGAACACAAAGGGGCAGGATTCGCGGATTCGTCTGACACGATTAAGAGGAAGATTGAAAGCATACTAATTAATTATTCTCTGAAGGAAATCGCAACAATTACAGAGTCGCATTTGGACCATTGCAGCTTATTTCGCTGCCAAGACCGTAATGCCAACAACGCACTCACTCCCTCGTTGATGGAGCGTGACTGACCGCATGGATAAATCAATAGAAAAAGAAAAGTTCCCACCCTCCGCAATGAACGTTAATTGGAAATGCTCCAATTCAATCATGAGTGGTGAGCGGGTCCTTGATTAAATTGAAATAAGTGGCAACTTTTTTTCTGATTACTTTTATGGAAGCGTGAAATGGTCTCTCTTTTTCCTTTCGTATATTACTTGTTTCGTCCGTATGTGCACATGTGTGCGGCGAGGAGATTGAGAGACTCGATTTTGAGTGAAAATCTTGTTTTTGAGTGAAAACGGAATCTCGTGCTTTTCTCATGATCTCATGCATGCTTGCCGCATGCCGTGTTTCCTTCCTTACCTCATGTGCCAAATCCAAA
>JAQGCM010001073.1:0-17677 GCA_034699705.1 Hymenaphorura dentifera
GGCGACAAGAAAGATTTACAAGAATTTAACATCTAATAACTTGAAGGACTAAATCAATATAATTCTAGTCCTGAACACCCATGAAGGACATAACAGAAGCCAAGCTTGGAGTTTTAATAAATACTGGCTTAATGTCAAGTAAGCGATCACGTAAATTTTTTAAATCTATTCCAGCCGACGAGTATGACTATAGAAAACAACGTACAAGTTGAAAATGTACAATTTTGCACGCTGCAACTTAAACTAACTGCAGAGCTCGCTATCACTACTACTAATCTCTACTAAGGATATTTAACTCCCAGTCCCAGTGAGTAGAATACTACTATTATTTCTCAAGGAACAAGTTTTTCAACTTCCAACTCTTCTAACCAAAAGAAGTAAGAAGCCTGACAACAAAGCCAAACGCAATTTGTAAAAAAAAATTGAAGGATTCAGCAGCGATGGCGAACAAAAACTATTTTACGCTTGGATGGAAACGCACTTTACGCTTACGCTACGCAGTAAAATAAAAGCACAAAGCATTCGCAAAATTCAAAAGAGCAGAGGAATCGGATTTGGTAGTCAAGCATCTGCGTTGTCAAAATCCCATTATAGCATTTTTCACAAAATTAACCACATCGATTAGCCATTGCTAAAGAACTTTCTGTTCAATAAATGAAGAACTTCCGGTTCGACAAATGTAAGTTTCAAAAATCTCAGCGTTTGAACTTAAGTTCTGAATCTGTACAGATTTATTATGCTCTCAAAAATAAACATACTCGTTCCAAGATTTTAATGCGATACTTTTAATAAAAGTTAAGACTCTCGCCATGCCAATTGCTGTTGTGGAAACGTGGAAAGCAATGTGAAGGCAGTTACGCAATGCAACAACTTTCATGGCCAAAAAATAAATCTCAAGTCATCTTCCCAATTATTTATTAAGCTGGCCAAATTGGCCAGGCGGCCAGGCCAATCCTTCATCCCCATTACAATAAATTCTCTACGCATTGCTCGTTAGTTAGTATTATACGCACAGTCCAACGCAGACCATGCATTTTTTATTTGCACAAAAGTAACACCAATTAACTCAACGTTGTAGAGTTAAGAGTTGTCGTTGTCATGTCAGAGTAAACTCGCATTTCCACTCACAAAAAAAAGTTGTGATATTTGAGTTGCGACGAGCGATGTTGCGAAAAATGTACGGCCATGAGGAAAGCAAAGGGGGGAGGGGGCTTTTACGCTGCGCGCTGACAAAAGGCAAACATCCAATGTCAAACTTACAAATAATGAAATGTCGCAGAGGCATTATTATAACTTGGCAAAGCACTCTTACGTATTCATTGAAAGGGAAAATGTTCACGAGAGCTTTTACTGAAAATTGAATGAATTTTTCAACCTGTTCAGAGTCAAAAATCTGAAAGGAGTTGGCGAATGTACATAGACCCGACGCTCAAGAGTCGATTGAGATTAGACCATTTTAGACGAAATCCGATCATAATCATACGAGAGTTGTTTACAAGCTGAGAAGCCGAAGCATAATGTGACTCCAATAAAATCGAAGTACACAAATTTCTTTGCTCCAGTAAAAAACCAAGCCATGAGCTTCCTGTTCCTATTCCTACTTATGAGCTTTCCATTGGATTCATATTTGCTGCAAGTTGTCTTGGTTTACATTGCAAAGTTGCCCCCACAAGGGGCAGATTATGATGCCAAAATATGAGCATCATCACAGAAGAAGTACTGATGGCTAAGAATGCGAGCGACTACTAGAGAGTCTACAGACGGATGGAGCGACTGCATACAAATCCTATGAAATGGGCTTTGCCAATAAAAAAAGAGGTCCGACCGGACCGGCTCGACTCGACTCAGCAGCAATGAGCAGACAGACAGCTCAGCCAGCACAAATGGGATTCGAAGACATGAACGGACTTGAGGAGGGCAGGGGACGAGCCGACCTACCCGTCCTTGGACTGTTCCACTACTCCTCTTCCAACCACCACCCATGCACTTCGTCCTCAACTCATTCCTACCCTCCGCACTCCCAGACGACTCATACTCCACCAATTCTGCGCTCCCCCCACATCAACCCACAGAAATGCTCACGAATTACATGAATGGGAGCTGCGTATTAGTAAAATCTCTTCTTTTCTCCTACTCTGAACCCGTTGGCTCAAACTCACATGCACTCCACTGATTCATCCAACCGGGTTTTTTTGACTCACTTTCTATTCCTACCCACACCAATTGACCGTCAAGTTATATAAACATATTTTCAAAAAAAAAAAATTTAAACAAATTTTTAAAATCAAAAGTGTGAGTTGAGTTGAGTTGTGTGAACCAAAGTTTAGTATTAGTAAGACAAAGACAAGGTAGTGTCAAGAGTTGAGTGGTTCGAAAACTTGGGCTGTCCTGCCTGAGCTGCTGGCTGGGTGCAGGTACAGTGAAGTCCAGTAGTAGTGTGGAGCTGACAAGGACAGTCAAGTGCAAGTCCTCCAGTCTGGAGGCGACGACAAGTGGTCGTGTTGACTGGTGACTGGTGACCAAGAGACATTGTTGACCATGTCACTGAATTTAAATACGTTTGTAAATACTGGTGGTGGTGGAGGCGGTGGGATTGGCGGCGGAGGTAACAATGGTGGCGGCGGCGGACCGCCACCTTCTTCAAGTTTTGGCAATGGAAATTCATCTTCATCCTCGTCCACGGCTTCAAACAAGAAAAAGAGGAAGCAAGAGACGAAACCACAATCACAAATTAATAAATGTTTGAATGAAAAGCGGAGGAGAGAACAAGAGAATATTTATATTGAAGAGTTGGCTGAACTCATCTCTGTCTCCATTGCTGACATGTCAGCCCTCTCAGTCAAACCTGATAAGTGTGCTATTCTCCAAGAAACTGTGAATCAAATCAGACGCATCAAGGCAAGTGAGGAATCTTACGGGCATTTACTACAAGTTTCAAATTATTTGACCACTGCACCCTCACCGACTGGCTCGGCTTCTTCAAGTTCCGGAGGGGTTGGCTCCTCATCTCAGTCCAGTCAGAGTGTCGTTGTTCAACAAGGTAATTTCATAAGTCTTGGTTCAATTAAGAAATTTAGGGTTTTGGAGTCCCAATTGACTGGTTTTTCGTAGGCTAATTTGTTTAAATACTCTGTTTAGGTGACGTGAGTAGCTCTACAACCATTTTGGCTAATGAAATTTTGTGCCCACTTGTGCTCGAGGCGTTGGACGGGTTCCTATTTGTTGTCAGCACGGATGGAAAGATTGAGTATGCTTCAGAAAATGTTCAAACATTTATTCAGTTTCAACAATCAGATTTGCAAGGACAATCAATTTACATGATTTTACATCCGACGGATCACATCAAGTTTTCAGCTTCACTTTTGCCTATGTCAGCACAGCCACAACAACCACAACTCGGCTGGAATTCTGAGGCATCAAATCAATCGCAATCATCTGAAGGCGTGGGGTCAGCTGTTTCAGGAGCAGCGTCTACTTCCGCTGGAGCGAAACCACAGCGCTCATTTAACGTACGTGTTAAAATTAAAACGACCAGTGAAGAATCAGCTTACGAAAATATGCAGATCAGCGCAATTTTAACTCCTCATCCTGGACCATCTGAGGAAAGCTGCTTGGTCTGCATCGCCAGAAGACTACCGCCGAATGAGAGACCACCTGGTGCTCCTGTTGAGCAATTTACTACAAAGTTGTCTATCGAGGGAAGAATAATTGGTTTGGATACTAGTGGTCTCAGCTCAAATTTTAGCTCGCATTTGTCAAAGGACTTAGTAGGAACAGTTCTACAAGAGCTATGTCATCCCTCAGATTTGATCACGTTAACTTCACATTTACGAGACGCACGTTCAAACGGAAGCTCCACTTCAACCCTTTACCGGATTAAAATTGGTGAAAAATATATTCAAGTACAAACAAAATCGAAATATTTTGCTTTTAATTTAAATGCTGAACCGGATTTCATCATGGCCACACACACTATTGTTATTGGGTTGGACGAACTAGAGAAATCAAGTGCTACCATTGCTGGGCTTGTAAATCAAGTGATCAAAACTGAAGTTGTTAAACTCCCAACAATTGCAACGCCGTCCACTACGCCTTCAGCATCAACAGCACAGCAACAATTAAATCAAGATACAAACAATAACTCGGACATGGAATCAATGGCAAATTTCCGAACATTTTCATTGCATTCAAATGATTATGACTTCTTGGACTTTGCGACGCCCCTTTGGTCATCGACAATGTCGAATGATGGATCCGATCATAGCATGTCCCAACAAAGTCTAAACTTGGATTCAGGTGGATCGAATCTCCAAAATACGAGCCAAGTCGGTCAGTCGAGTTTATTGAATCCTTTAAAAAATGGAAATACAATTACTCTCTCAAGCGCTGCTGCAACATTGACGGCAAGTTCTTCTTCATCTACTATGCTTGGAAATATGAACTGGAACACTCTGGTCGACATGGGGGCTGCAGGTGCAATTGACGATCCTTACGATAACACAAATACGAACGATAACGGTGATAGATTGAGAAAATTATTGACCGGAAATGAATGTCTGAACGTCAATGTGCAGCAACAAGAAAACAAAATACTGAAAGGGCTATTGAATCAAGATGACATTGAAACAAATCAAATCGAACCAAATACTCAAAGTGCGAACGAAAACGTATTGCTGAGATTATTGAGCAGTGAAACAAATGCAATGCCAAATCATCAGTCAAATTCCAATCCTAATACGCCATCCTCTCCAATGACGAGCAGCCACCATCAACAACATCAACAGGTCGCTCATGGGAGCAACACAAACACTCATCATCACCTCTCTGGGTCACATGCGCTTGGTGCTGGCTCAGGTGGAAGTGAATTATTACAACAATTGCTAAACAATCAACAACACGACGGACAACAAAATAGTGCTACTAACAGCCATTTGCAAGAGCAAAGAAATATTTTTAAGAGACAGTTATTGGAGGAAGAGCTATTTCGAAAGAGCGGAACTGGACAATCAAATATTGCGAGTCTGCCTGGGGAACTCTGTAAACGAAATCCGAGGTTGGTGTCATTGCTCTCCAAGCAACCCGTGGACAATCCTTGTATTCCTCAAGTTCCTCCATCCCTTGTGTCGGCGTCCCCACAAGAGAAATTATTTGAGAGACTAAAAGAATCACACTGGAACGCTCAGCAGCAACAACATGCATTGTTGCAACAACAACAGCAGCAGAATCAACAACAACAACAACACCAATTGAGACAACAAAGGCCAGTAGCAGTTCAACCAGAAATCTTACAAAATTTGCCTAGCTCAGATGATGTGCTGGATAAAATTTTGGACCAACTCATTGATTTTGTACCTGATCACAACTTGTTAAATTCAAGTAATGTAAATTCTACAAATAATTTCGACGAAACGCTGGCAGGTTTTCTGGAGAAAAGTAACAGTTCGACTGGAAGTGAGTTGGCGAGGATCAACGCTATACAAAAAGAATTGATGCGTTATGAGCAAACCACAGCTGTACAATCCATGACAACAACGTTTCATGCGGCTCCTCCAAGTCCAAACCCAATGTCACCTTCCCTCATCACTCAGCACCAATCGATTTCGATACAACCGCCACAACCCTATCTACAAACTCCACAACAACAACCTAATCAGCAACTACAAATCCCTTCTACACTACAACCCCAACAACCTCCAGTGTACATACAGCGTACGACAACAACAACCACAACAATGACTCGATTTCGTCCACCCATGCCATCCAATTTGGCAGCACCTAATTCATCCCCTTCGCAACCACCTTCAACAGCGTTACCGAATCATCTAAATATTCAGTTAACTCCTCAACAACACCAAATGTTGCAAAGGAGAAAGTTACAACAACAAATGCAGCAACAGCTGCAAAATATGAGCCCTCAGCAGCAGCAACAAGCCATTCTGCAATACCGTGAGCAACAACATCAACAGCAGCAACAACAACAACAGCAACAGCTACAAAATGTTAGAGTGGCTCAAGCTGCGAATTTAGACAATTTAATGAACAATGGGATTGCTCCCAACGTTACAATTCAACGCCCAACTATACCTCTTCAAAATGAACTTCAGCAGGGACAACAAATGCGTCCTGTGGCTCAACAGTTGTCATCACAACATGTACCGCAATTTTCCCCCAATTTGTCACGTGTTCCTTCCTACATCACAACAACAGTCCCACCGCAAGCCCAGACCCTGCAACTACAACAACAAGGTCAACCTTCACTGTCTAATCAAAGGAATTGGACGCAACAGCAAATTTCCCAGCAAATGCCCCCAGGCCTCGCAAGGAATGCCCTTGGCATTTCGACCTCTGTCCAACAACAAAATCCAATGCTGAATGCATATTTATCTGGGAGTTCAAATCAGCAGTTGCGTCAGCAACAATACCAACAAAGGCAGCAGTCCATGGAAGAATTTTGTAACCCTGTTGGTAATGTTGGTGGTGGGCCGCGAAGAGGTATGCAGCAGACGACGCAGCAAGGTCATGACGGATTGGTCTCACCTGACTACGTTAGGCAGGAGCTAAGAAATATGGTTGGTGCAAGAAGTTTGTCGTCCTCTTCAGCGCAACATATGGGTGTACCTGATTTTGAAGCCATTACTGGTTATCAACCTTTTCTTGAGTCCCAGTCTTCTCCTCAACAACCATCTCCAAATTCGTTGGGGAGCGTTGATTTGAAACCAACACTAACGCAGCATCCTCACCATTCGTAATCCTAATCTTAAGGAAATAAATTAACAGCAGAGCAACGTACAACAAAAAAATCGGATATAAAACCTGAAAAAAAAATTCAAAGACTGGGCCATTGTGCAATTTTTATGTTTTTTCTGTCTGTTAAGTCTGTCTATTTTGGAGTTGGGAAGATTTAAAAAAAATACAAATTATATAATATTTATGAAAAGGTCATACAATATGTATGTATATTCTGATGACTTGGGAAATCAAATTAATTTACAAATTTGAAGAAATAAAATATTTTGTCAAAGAAGAAATCCAACTAGATTTGTTGAAAACCTTTTGGTTTTTACAATGTTCTTAAACAAATTGTTTTTCGCTTTTTTTGAACTGGTCAGAAAAGGAGGTGGGGCAATGTCTCAACCCGTCATACCTTCCAAAAAAAAATGAAAGATTTGGCTGAACAATGCCAAAACAATCGATTGTGCATTTTTGAAGTTAAATCTGAGATATCTAAAATATTTTCAACGTACACGCGTGAATATATTTAAAAGATTGCCATGAGAATGAAGGACAAGCTTAAATTTATTTAAAAGATTGCCATGCGAATTTTGATACCTTTAGAATAACCCATCAAATATGCTTTTGATTTTTGAGTGCCGTACCTCCTAACGTCCTAACTGACCAGACCGAAAACAGCAAAGCTTGGCTCGACTTTCGTATTTCGGATAGAATTTATCATGACCCGAATGCCCGAATTTGATAACGAGTTTTCGACATTATATGTGTCCTGGGAATACATCATGTCAGTAGTGAAAGTAGTGATACAATTTTCAAAAATACTGCGGAGGTTGGACATTTAAAATGTAAATTGTATAGATGAATAATCTCGTAAAATGGATTTTCTCCACATATCGCCAAAGCGTCTAGCTTATATTTAAAGGTGCAAAGAACGCGGCAGGCCCACACGAAGGATTTCGGTTAAAGCCCAAACGAGAAGCTCAACTTACCAGGATAGGAATCTAGGTTCTGGAATAACCTGGGCTTACTTCAACCGGAACCCCATAGACTTCATAGCGAAATCACCCGCATTCAGTCTGAATGACGTTGGAGCCAAGTGTACGAGTGTTTGATAAATGAGTTCTAGATCTCCAGGAAAAAATATTTTACACTTTCCCTTTCACACTCAGAAAGAGTTCTCAAGTTCTCTGGACCTTGTATGGTTTGACTTGCCTTGCTATCGTAGCAGCTTTCTACTTTGCTTCTGATGTAACCCAAAACACCAATCGACTAAAATGTCGCAAAATTTAGTTTAAATTTCCCAAAAAAATATTATCTGTAGTTAGTAGTAAGCGCATTTAAGTAGATTGTTTCATCTTTGAGGTCCGTTATCTGAGCTAGCGCTTGATTTTTGACTTTTGACATCTCATCTGCCTGCACTGTAAATCAAATCGCATGTTTTATTTTGGTTTAAGGATACCGTATCTTCCTCCTCGTCTGACTTCAAGTTTAATAGCCCGACCGTGATGACTGTGACCCGGCGGGAACGCGATATCCTGCTCCAGTATTCAGGCGGGCTGAAATCAGGATTTTATTAACTCCTTTCATGAATTGTCATGGGCGTGATGTCGTGAATATTATTCCTTCATATTCATTCTTTTGCATGTTCACGTTGGATTGGAACAATGACGCATTTTGGTTTCTTTCCCACGCGATAATATATTCATATTAGAATTCTCCTCATTTCGTCAGAATGCATTAATGGGTAACATTTTTATGCCGTCGAGAATCGACCCGCGCATCGCGCGTACTTACAACATATCTGTCAGCAGGGACACGAACACGAGTGACCAACCTTACAAGGCTATTGGTTTCATATAAAATTCGAATGGAACTAGTGACTTTATCCAAGATTACACGTTGTCAAAAATAAGTCAATCGTATATGTTTGAAGAGAAAATTAAAAACATAAATTACTCAAAAACACGGGAAGAGAAAGCAAAAAGTAAGAGAAAGTTGACTTTCTCTTCCTTTTTGCTTTCATTTCATTTTCACATAAATGATAGAAAGGATGACAAACAGGTGGACGCTTCGCAAACATTTAATATTGACCCACCCACCAAGCAACAAGAAAATTGAGCATACCCAGTGTCCTCGAAACTTATTTTCAGTTTGAACCAGTAAATCACTTGGAACTTTGAGAGTTTGACAAGCATCGTAATTGCTATTTTATCCTCCTTCTCTGAGTTCCCTCACGACCCCTCTATTACAAATTATGCAAAATGATGCAAAAAAACCAACTGCATTCCTAAAAATTTAAAATCGTGCTCATAAGTACCTCAAACCAAAATAGCGATTTCGGATTGCACTGCAATCTACATTGTTATTAAAATTGCAAAAACAAAATTGCTTGGGATTAAAAAACAAACATAGGTTTCTTGACTTCACGGAACAGTACTTTCCCATGACGTAGCCCGCATCGAAGCCGTCGATCTAGAATGGTTGACTGGTAGAACTTTTTCTATTGAGAAACACGCATTCCACGTTGTTATTCTTACTTCAGTGCACCATGAAAAAGAGCTATTGACTTGGCAGAACCTCCCGGAAATTAAATCCTGACCTCTGACCACTCAAAGCTCTTTCCAAGAGAAACAGCACAGAGTTGATCGACTAATGGTACGGTCTAAGGTGCGGGCCTATTATTAGAGAATAAAAATGGTTTCGGTTTGAATTGTAAATCAATAATGAACCTAGGCTGACTTCACCAGTTGGATTCTGTGTTCGAAATTTCACTCAATATTCTATACAAGTACATCGAACTGTGTCAGGAAAGCTTGAACGGAAATTGGCCAAGGAAAACGTTGCAAAGTATTCTTGGGAGAGTAAAAAAGATTGGTCAAGCGCCAATCAAAATTTAGCAAAGGGTTTAACTTAATTTTCAATGCGTGGGTCAGGGGATCTTAATACCACTGTGGGTGGGTAAGGTATTGAAGGTAGCAAATGTTGGAAAAGCAAAGTTTATTTCAAACGAATGAATTTTCCGCTTGAAGAATTGGAATGACAAAGTCTCTCAGTAGTTGGTGAAATATGGAATAGGGATGGTGGTGCCCAGGTGGACTCAGGAAATCTGTACAAGGGTGGCTTTGTGTCTTGGTGATTCAAAATTTTTGTTAAAATTTGGATGGCCTGTATTGTCGGTAGAACAAAGCCCTTTAATGTACTTTATTCTTCCGACATTGTACCTATCGGCATTTTTAGCATGTGTAATACTTGAATTTCCTGTGATGTCAGTGGGTTGGGAAATGTCACATTAGTGAACTTCTGTTCCGGTATCCATTATGCTCTAATTTCTTTGCAAAATGGGTAATGGGAATCAAGGCAGGTGATGAGAATAGTTACGTCATGTCACTTCCCTCGGAAAAGCAAACCTGAACAAAGGCCATTTCAATATTTCAAAAGTCTCTTCGTATCCAAAACTGCGAGAATAATTATTGTTTGTCATGCCATGGACAATCAGAATGTGACTATTTGCAGTCTAATCTTAATTGCTTCTGAACTGATCGATTTTTGCTTATAAATTTAGCAAAGCTATAGCATTCATCCAACTTCAATTTGCCATTTCGTTGGACAGTTTCAAATTAGTTCTACGAATCCATAAGCTAAGTTTGCAGTTTTAAAATCGATCGGCCGTAGAAAGAATCGAGTTAATAGAGCTCGACTTTTATATCTGTCTGATGTTTTGCATCGGCAGTTATTCGCACAATTTAAAGTCCCAGAAATTGTCAAACTCCAAAACAGCCTGCTCAAAAATTGTCAACCTTCTCTTAGCCGTCGTAGTGCAGTTTCAGTTTCGTATTCTGGTTTATTCCCATCAAATTCCTGTGATTTGATTTGATTTCTTTATTAACGTGATAATCCAAAGCAGTCATGCATACAAATATGCTTGTTGTCTGTCTAATTATGGAAACACAAAACAGCTTATATCTAATTAATTAACTAGATAGAAAATTAAAAAATAATTGATAAAATATACACACACTTAACTATAAATATATACCGCACTTCTTGATTTCAAAAAATAATTTGTCAGATTTTTTTAAATTTTGACCACAGTGTATGTGAACTGAGTATGGAAACAAGGCTACAAGCAAAATGTCTCCGAAGTGGGCAGTTTCATATTTCAGTAGACTTTGACGGGCTTGAAAAATTGAATTATTTCATCTAAAAGCAATAATGCCATGTAGTTGTTGACAAACGTTGTCAAATCTAACTCTAGAATCTCTCAACAGTTTTCGAAATAAAAATCCAACAAGCATTTTAGATTGAATATCATATTTACATTTGTAGCAAACAAATATCAAAATAAATCTTCGAAAAATGAAATTGTATAACTTTTCCTTGCATCATGGGATGGGACTTGACAATTTGTTAGACGATGACGAATGAGAATTGAATATTGAATTGTTATTGACACAATTATTATTTCGTTTTCTTGAGCTCAGAAAAGCAAATATTTGCATTGATCAAGCAAAAAACTTTTGTCAATTGCAGAGGGACTTGGAGGAATTAAGGTAGGGTTCAATTCAATTTAATTAATTGCCTCTACTGCTCAGTCTTTGAATGTTTGTTTTAGTATGTGGAAGCGGAGCGAGTGAAAGCCAATCGGTCTAATGTTGTACAACTCGTGGTTGAGTTTAGTGGGGACGGAGGTCTACCAAGAATCGAATGTTTTGAATCTGCAAAGTGTGAGAAGAGCATATCCAGACTGGCAGTGGTGAGGCATGTGTACATGTGTTCGATGGAGCTTTGAAAAATCGGATTACACGAAACTAGGACTGAACTGAACTAGGAACGTTTGAACGGAATTGAATAGGAGAACCCTGGAGTCTAGAGTCTTGAGTCTAGAATGCCTGCCTCTACATTGCGCACTGAGAAATCGGAGTCGTGGGCGAAATCGATTTTCTTTTGAGCTGGAGCTCCCAAAGCAGAAGTGTCCTACGCGTTTGAGTGCTATATTAGAGAGTCGAAACTTTTTCTCACGTCTAGTTGAACTCAGCAACGACGTTTCGACGGATCTACCCTACTCACCTTCCCGCCGATACCCGCTTCGCATTACTTTTCATACTTTTCGCAACCAAGTGGTTATCCAATACTATCCTCCCGCTTTTTAAAAAACTATTCAAGCAACTCACATATAATCAGTTCGACCACTATTCAATTCTTCTCGAATCAACTGTACCTTAAGGAACACGTTGTGGTGAAAAAGTTTTATTTGAGAGAAACAGAATGAAATTTTAATAAATCTCTTTAATCTAATAAAAGAAGAAAAATTGTTCAACTCGCTTACTCTATCGGTTGTGCTTCTGGGTTCGGATTCCTCTTCTGGTTCATCTTTGTGAGGAAGTGCCGCTTGAACCGAGGTGAGCTTTTCCCCAGAGAAAATTGCTTCATCAAGAATTTAGATTCTGAAATTTACATAAAGTACTTAAGCAAGTACTTAAAAGCTTTCCTTGTTAATTGGTTTCTGGGAATACTGAGCAAACTGGGATTGCGCTTAGGTCTTGGGTTAGACCTGTAGGAAAAGGGTAGAAGTTTTTTGCCTGTCATATGAAGTGCAGAATTGTTTACTTTTCTAATACAGAATTGAGGTTGGGAATTAGTGCGAGCATTCGAGTAGTGGCTTTCAATGAAACTACTTCGTTTTAAATTTGAGTAAACTTCTTGTTTGAATCTAGCAGTCTACCTTTATTTGTCTACGCGCTTTTGATTGTCTGTGAAACTCTCCTACATTTGAATGAAAGCATGTCAAATTGGCCCTGCGTATTCACCAAAACATACATATTTGTTGGCAATTGCTCATAATTTGAGAGCGAGACTGGAATATAAGAGCCCAAATGTTGTACTTTCAGTTTCAGCAGATAACCTTGTCGAATAACACGGCAGTGGTTCTTGAGGTTGGAAATCAGAGGATTTTTATTGTTGTGCGGCAGATTGAGAGATTTGATTCGGTCGTATTGAATGTAGTTCGACAAGGTAGTATAGAAAATTATTGATAAGATCTGATATTTAATTGCGCCGAGCAGTGCCGAAAATGAAATCTTATTACAAAATTCTTTCGATTGCCGTCCCCAAACCCAGATTTGTGTGAAAGCCGAGCAGAGCTGTTCTTTAGCTCAATGTAATTATAAGTATTTGACCGCAGGCATTTGGAGTAGTGGAATTGAGTAATACAATGACCAGTTTTTCTAATTTCACGAAGGCATCACTTGTTTCTTAACGGTGATGCCCAGCATTGCCAACGATGAATTCTCGAATCTTCCAAAGGCATATGAAGTGGTGTTAATTTTCAATATCAATATCAAAAGATTCGAAGCATCAGCGGAAATGAAAGTGATTTTTGTTTTCATTTTCAGTCGTAAATTCCTATCAATCCTTCCCTCATCTTCATTTCCAAACAGGTTTCAAAAATATGTAATTTGCAAACGTATTGAGCATTTAACATTTTGATTAACTAAACTGCCCAAAACCATACAAATAGAGTAAACGCATTACAACTATTAATTAATCATTGCTTGAAGGCCAATACATTTTGTAACTTCGTTGAACTGAAACATCTAGCACGCTCAACTTGACAACTTTGATAAAACATTTCCCCACGCGAAGTTTTCTTTCGTTTGCTTTCTACTGGGTAAGATGAAAGACTTTCTTCAGAGTGAAAGTATGCAGAAGCTGAGGCTTTGTTGTGTGCACTCATTTCATCATTATTACCAAGGTTGACAGGAACCCCCAGTGCTGCAGCGTCTTTGAGAAAAGAGATAGATTGCGATTTGCGAATGATTAATCACCCAGCTCCAAGTGCTGAGGTGGAAGGAAAAACTCATTCTCTAGAAAGTTTGGCGTATTTGTTGATTACAGGTAACATGAAAGCTTTACTGTGTACTTTGTCACTGACGATTTTGTTCACCGGCGTCGTTCACGGGTGGGGTGGACTCTTCAACCGGTTCAGTCCAGAACTGCTCTCCAACCTAGGATATGGCGGATTTTCTTCCTACAAACTTCAACCATTGATTAGTGTGAGTTTCGTTCTTATTTTCACCCTAATCTCCATAAACATTTCTATTTCTCCATAAACATTTCTACTCGAATGACGTCCGAGGCAGAGGATGAGCCGTGGAAACAAAACTCCACCCTCATGGTTGCATGGGTTCAATCGCTTAATTAAATTTTCATAGAACGTTTTACGTTTACTCCAACTTCTTTTGGGTAAGCGACTCCTAAGTCTTAGTGCTTTCTTGCTCTCTACTTTAGAAAGTTCCATGATTAAATTAAAATTGGAGTGGACAGGTGGACACAACCCAGTGCAATACTTGACAAGTTCAATTTCAAAGAGTAGTTAACGCTCAATTTCAAAAGAATAGTTAGTGCGAACGCCCACGGGTTAATTCGTCCGACTTAATGATTATTGGAGTGACCAAGTTTAGCGTTCTGTGAACCTTAGACAATAACGTTTACATTTAATCAACTGAACGGACGGAGACCACAGAGTTTCTACACGATTGGATACTAGGATTTAAAGAAATTATTTTCTGTGGAGCAATATTTCTCGACTATATATGCCAAATAGGAAAATTTTTGCTTGAATAACACTGTGGTTTCTTATATCAGAAATGCTTTTCAAAATTGGGAATAGGATCAGTATCTCATTTGACATCGGTTCGCTTAGTCCTTACAGTTTATATTACAAGTAGTAATCTGTCTGTCGTTGTCGTAAAAGGAATTTGAAGAACCTGAAACCTGCCATAAGCAAAATAAATATATATATATAGTAAATATAAATATATATATGTAGTAGAAATTAGAAATAGATAAATGTATGGACTGGCCATATCTATACCTGCGACTGGAATTAGTGAAGTTTTACATTACAGCTGACTGCCTAGACTCTGATTAAATCGCTAGGAATAATGGAATTGGAATAAACATGCTTCGAGTTTCGACGAGCCATTGTTAGCATATTTACCTTACTTTATTGAAACCACGCTTCTTGCCGCTGCGTAGGAGTCCAAAACTTCGAAAACGTATTCCCACGAATCAGAATTCGATCAAAGTATGCCGACACAGGAGAATGCCCAAAGGATTTCCCACCTTGTAAACGTGCAGGGTTGGGCGATGCTATTTCAATTAGATCCTTATCTTTTGGTAGTCAAATACTTTGAGAGTCGATCTCACGGTTTTATTGACCAAAAAATCCAATTTAATCCAGTTACGACCGTACGTATAAAACTCTCAGAGCAAACGAGTATTTCCTTTTGAAATCCAGACCCATGAAATTGAGAACTCGCTTAGGGAATACAAATACATACGTTTAATTAATGGCTCCATTTCACATCGTTATGAGGTCGTGTGTGCGTGGTGGTTTTACAGTTCGAGGAAATAAAAGTCAAATTCACCGAGATTCGTCGAATTACTTTTGTAGTGAGCATGGTTTGGGGTTTAACTGGATCAAACTGCGCGACGTCACAATGTGGTTGACGATTGTTTGGGCCGACGTCCGTGTCGGTGGGCGTAAGTGCGAGGATTGACGAGCTCAATTTCACCTGAAGGGGAAAGTCAACTTCTCCAGAAATGGTGAAACCTTTCTTCACTTGGTTTTGCCTTTCTCCACGTCCACATTTGTTTGCATGTGTCCGAAAGGAAAAATTTTCAGCTTAGGCTACCTTTATCATTTTTTTTCAGTTCTAAATAATTTTAGAATTTCCATGGTCTAAAGTCTGTTCGAGACATTGTAATGGCGACAAAAAAAAATCAAAGCAATCATTCATGCTGAGGTTTCTGCAACGTGGTTTCAAAGATTTTATTTCGTTTCCCCTTTGGTAATTGATTTAAAAATGAAGAGAAAATAATCGCAGCTGGGGGGTTCGACTGTGTGCAAAGCTGCTTGTACTATCTGTATTCATGCCTCACCCTAAAAGGGTCTTGTTTTTAAAAGTTGAATTGAATAAAATAAATTGGCAAGTGCAAATTGGGAGGTGGAGATAGTTTTAAAAGTTCGTGCTCTGCGAAGGAAGGAGATCAAAGAATTCTCCAAAGATAATGGTAGAGAAGGGAAACGGTGGTTTTCCGTGTCGTAAATTTCACGAATTTGACACCTGAGGTCTCGACTTGCATCAATAATTCAAGGCTGACTGAATTTCGCAAGGGACGAATAAAATTCATGCGAAACTTTCCATCTTGTATTACACTTCACCAAGCTTTGAAATGTATGCGTTCTACAGTCGACAAAGTTAGAATTCAGTCAAGTTGAAAGTATCTCGTTTCACCGAATGTTCTAAACAAAAGAAAAAAAATATTTAACCAAGATTAAAGCAAACACTCCAACTTCAAGACAAAACATGGTCCTAATTGTTAAATCCTAAAACTTGAAATTGAAATCTCGCCAACACACCTCCAGTTGTAGAACTCAGAAATTGTTCTTGAAACAATGATTATGGTACCCACGCAACACCCATATTCGTGCAATACTTAAACGCGTGCTTTACACTCCAAACATAAACGTATTAGCTGTGGGCGCAGGTGGAAATATTTTATTCAACATAGTGTATTGCATACCCACACTTCGATATTTGACGGTCTCCAAATATGCTTTTTTGTTAAGTTGTAGATAGCGAGATCGATTCAATATAACCACCATACCAGTTTGGTACCACCCAATTCCTGAGTCTTTTCCTAACTTCGTGTCTTTTGTTGAAAAGTTACAAGAGAAAGTCAAACCGTTGCCAAAACACAAAAGTCTCGGTTTACAATTGAGATGCGCTAAAAGGCAGAAGAAATGATTGTAATAGGTTTGAACTAAAATGAAATCACTAACAATCTTGCAGCTGAACACAATAAGTCCGGACATTCTTACAAAGCGAACATGTTTCGCATTTGGTTAAACTTTGCACTACTGATCTCTGAAATCCGAGATTTTTGCTATTCGCTATTCTCCGCGATCCGGTTTATATAATTTGGCTAATCACCAGAAGTATTGGTGTGAAGGAATGAAAGCAGTAACGCGTGTGGAGAAAGTGATTGTGAAGGGAAGATCTGGTATTCAATTATACTAACAACTCGTTCAAAGTCTTTCAGTTCTTTCGCTTCCCCTACATCTTTCAAATTCTTTTCAGCTTTTATAGGCTTGTATTGAGAATGTTTACCAACCACCAGTTCGAATTTTAAAGTTAAAGTCCCTTTTATAATAAGAAACGTTATGCCATACGGAAGAATATGGTAACAAATTGCTTCCATAACTTAGGCTTGACTTAGTTGGCATATTGCAAATAACAAAATGTGGAAAATTGGAAGTCGTGCCAAAAATAGAAAGTGGGCAACAAAAAAATATGAATCTTTGAAGTGGCTCAGAGTTTCCTTGCTACGGATTAATATAAATCTTAATTTTCTGACATACTGGTTTGGATTTGTTTGCAGAAACTAGAGAAAGGAGAGCTAGAGGAAGTGATGAATGAGCAATCTGCGGCTGAGCCACAAGAAGCTTGTTATGGGAAGAAGTGTACTGCAAACGAACATTGTTGCCCAGCTCATGCCTGCATTGAATTGGACGGAGGTAATAATCTTCAATTAATCCACTTACTCCTCTGAACACATCTCCCTATCTCACACAACTAATTCAATTTACAACGTCTCACGACCCAATGAAAATCTTCAGCTAATCAAATTACAGGCAGTACGTGTTCCAGGGCTTAGGTTCAATTATTGCATGCACGAAGTGACATGCCATGCAGTCTTCCCGTCCGTCCGTTAACACTCTAGCGGTCGCAATGTTTGACCAATTCACTTGACAATTTGCAAGGGTCATCAACGGGCCCCAGTTCTTCATGGGAATTCGGGGAATCAATTTCTACCCCCCAGAAGGGGTACATGTCTATTTAAATCAACACTACTTGCAGCAAAGGTGCTTGCAATGAGT
>JAQGCM010001074.1:0-17675 GCA_034699705.1 Hymenaphorura dentifera
GTCAAACTTTGCGACCTCCAGAGTCGACCCGGACAGACTGGAAGACTGTATAGCATGGCACTTCGTGCATGCAATAATTCATCGTGAGAAAATAGAGTGCTAAGCACCAAGCAGGCTAATGTTGCAAATTGGATCCCGAAAACAGTATTTGACCAAAAAACTTGAAGCTTCAGGTTATCATCGAATTTCCAGATTTTTATCAAATTTCTTAAGAGCAGTCAGGCATAATCCATTGAAGTAAATTCAAATTCGAAGTTTAATAATGTGAACCGTCCATTCCCTTACATTTCCAATGTTTGTGTGATGTGAAACAGGAACAAAAAAGCTCGAATCTAGTTGTAAATATTTCAGTTTCTGAAATAAAAATATAAACTTCAAAGTCATACATAGTTCTTGCAATAAGATCGCTCTTGAAAAAGCGGAAAAGAATTTCTACTGTACACATTAAGTTATAGTTGTAAAATTGCAATGAATAAGCACACACATTGTGTGAAGCCTTTCAACGACTGTTATAAATTGGGAAACTCTGCAAAACAACAAAGTGAATTTCCTCTAATTAGTCATGTTGAATTGGCATAAGTAGTCTGGTCGATACGAGAATATGCAATGCTGGATGCGAAACTATAAAAATGGCACACCTTGACATCTTTCCCAGTTCAGTTCTTCAAATCTTTCCCTTAAATTGCAAACAATATACAACAAAATAATAATTTAAGACTATGTTCCAACAAATGCAAGGCACACGGGAAGGGAAGATGATATAAATTCTATCCGTCAATGGACATCTGCGTTGAACTCACCTACCAAACATCATAATTTATTCATGCACAACGAGAATTGCTAAAACTGTACTTGAATTAAGACTGCTCATTTTTTTCATACTGATTTCAAAATCCAAATTTTAGTTTTTATAAGTACTTCCTCTGATTCTCTTATATCGCCTAGCGCCTGACTTTGCCTTACCTGCCAATGAGTATATATGTAAAAAAAATAGACCGTTGCTTTTGGACCACCCTGTATTTTAACCACTACAATAAAATTTTGAAAAGTGTTGCTCCAATTTCAATATCAACTACAAAAGGAAAGAGTAGTGAGCAATATGATAAGCCCAGCACACGTGTATTTCATGTCCCTTCCCTGATTACGATAACTTCATAAAGTAAACAAACCTGCACGATTAATTGAAATTGAAATGAAGCCCTTCAATCATGCCAGCCAAGTGCCAACTACATTTTATGATAAAAAATAATCATCGCAGCAATTAAGTTTAGTTGAAGGTAGAAGGTAGTGCATTATAGCAAATAGCACAGTAGTGTTAGTGTTAGTGTTGTACGTTGAAAACAGTTCTGCATTCTCTCCTGCAATTTGCAATATTGCAATTCACAATATCATCATAATATAATCCCCTAGCTCATATGTGGACAACAGTTTTCCGTTGCACTGCAAATAGTATTGCAAATTTGCAAAAACAATTCTTTTGCCTATCGTTTACTAAACATGAATTTTCGGAATTCCTGCCTGCTAAGGAAGGGATCATTTTTTTTGCAAACTAATTTGTTATTGATTAATATCGCAGCCAAAAACTTTGAAAAATTCTGATCAGAAATTCGAAGCATCAATTTTCAAATTGTAAGTTGGCAAGCAAATAGACACAACAAATCAATCTTATTTGGGTTATCGGAGAAATCGGACGGAATTATCTGATTTTCGGTTTTGCGGTTCCGCAAATGTAGACTGTGAGAGAACTGCAGGATTGATTCCGGGCACTGCACTGGGTATTAGTGGGAAACGGGGGTGTTGGAGAAATGAACCTTCACGTGAGTGGAGGCAGCGCCAATTTAAAATCTCGCGAAGATGACTAAAATTTTGAATCATTCTCTCTCATCAAAACAAATCAAGTCAAAAATCTCAAAAATTATGCATACGACAAGAGACTTCAAGAGAAAATTAAACTGATGGAGTGAAAGTGATTAAAATTTGTTGAAACTGTTTTCGGTATGGCCGACTTGTCATCTGACGTGGATCCGGACAGATATTTCGACACTCGTTCTGAAACTGTGCAAAGTATTGATCAGTTCTCTTCCCTCAACATTAGTTCCATTGACGATGTTGTCCGATTTATTGACACGTTCGAACCATCTTTTCTTGGCTCTCTTCTCGTGGCAATGGCATGGGTTGTCTACATCACCTTCTACAGTTCCCGTGTCACAGGAATACTTTTCACAGAAATTGCCAATCGATTTGTTAAAAATGGATGCGTCAGATTTGGTATACATTTGCTAACATTTTACTTCTTGTTTCAGAGAATAATTTTTAATTAATGTTTTAATCTGATGTAGGCTCTGTATCGCTGTCGGTTCTGTCAGGAAAAGTCATGTTCCGAGACGTCTGCTACTTTTCAGATGATTGCTCATTTAGAGTACAGGATGGCTGGGTCATCTTTCGATGGTGGAGAGCTTATGTACCCAAGAATATTTCCGAAGGTATCGTCTATTGTACTTCATATATTTTGAAGGAAATTGCACCATTGTGATCATGCATATATTTCGTTCGTTGTAGACATGTCTCACTCGGATACACGCTTATCAATTCTTCTTAACGGGTTTGAGTTTCACTTCTACAATCGCTGTGAAATGTACTATGCCTTAGAGAAATTGTTCGGTTTGGATCCGGCTATCTTTCCTGGAAATAGAAATAGTGGGAAAGAACCCGATCCCATTGGAAAACCCCATCCGAAGCCACCCTCAGCAGTGGGGTACTCGTGGAGGGATTTGATTCCAGTCATCAAACTTGAGCTTTGCAGCGTATGTTATGATAGAAGATACAGATTGGTATAACTTATATTTCGAAGGAAATTAATGATTTACTTTGTTTTTAGGGACGTTTCGTTTTTGGCAATATGCTAGTCCCTTACACGTTGGCTTTAGTAGTAGAAGAAGCTCATTTAATCTACACGACCAAACCTGCGGATTCTCGACTGGATCATTTCATGCATATAGTCAAATGTAAGGCTGAAAATTTTAAGGTGCTACTGAGTCCAAGTCCCAAGTATACGGGTCTGAAGGACGACCCACCTCGAATCATGGGGGAAGGCTTCGGGGTCGTCACTTCAAATAAACTGGAGTTCTATTACTATATGGATGAACCAGGTCAGATTTCATAGTACTTCCACATCAGTTTACTTGGATATTATTGTGGTGCTTATATAATTAATTATTCCGAAGTAGGTATCGTACCAAATGGACCTGCATTGCTACAGCTAGCAAATGGAGATTTAGTTGAGGCAAACCCTCCAATTTGGGGGATAGATATTAAAGTAAGTTAAGTTTTTCCTGCTTAAAGTACCTTTCCAAGACGGATTTCGGATTGGTTTTATTTGTAATTTCAGTGTGGTAAAGGAACAGACTTTAGCTACGGTCCTTGGGCAGACCGCCAAAGGGATCTCTTGTACAAGTTATTTTTTCCACCTGACTATCAACCGTTGAAGCCAAGTAACCCACCTAGACCAGGCGAGGAGCGTCAGATTCAGGCGTTCGACATCAGACTCTCGACATTGAGTGAAGCAACTGTGGACATACTCTTTTCAAAGGACGACGTAAGTATTTAGGTTTTATCACACTGTATTTTCTTTCTAATGGCCAACTGGAATCGAAATTTAAAGGAAACCAATGCGGTTCACATGAATGTCGGTGCTGGGTCTTACCTGGAAATCACAATGCCTTGGATTGTACATTCGGACGGTTATTCAACGAGAATTACTGGCCAATTGCTTCACCTTGAAACATCGACCAGCCTTCAGGTGAGACTTATTTATATTCTATTTCTGGTGACAATCTGACTCTTGGGATTTTTGTTGGTTAGTTTCGTGAACTGATGGCGAGCGAGACACTGCAGTTCACAGTCAAGTCACAATACCCAATTCACTGGAATGACCATCAGGAGTGGATTCTTAATTTTACTGGGTGCAAAGCATCTGCTTATTTAGTATACGCTCACAAATGGTTTTTTCAAGGTTAGTGATGGATTTTAATGCTTTGAATATTGACTGCTGTTTCTGTGCGTGCGTATGATGTGGAAATTGTTTCCTAGCACTGATCAATGACTGGTCGAGTCGAACACCGCCGGACTTGCTCCATTTTGTACCCTACACTTGGAAAATTGATTTCTGTCTGAAGGAATTTGAACTGATAACAACTACAAATGAGTACAATTGGATTGATTGTTCCTCGCACCACCATGAAAATAGTATGCGCCGATATTCTAAGATATGCCAATTATTGAAAAATATGTCAAAATGACTCAATTCGCTTTTTACATAGCTTTAATTGGGGCTTGCGGAGAACTGTTCGAACTGTCTTTTAATATACCATTTGACGAGTTTCTACCAGAGACGATACTCTTCAAAATTTGGATTCAAATTGAGTGTGGAGACTTGCACTTTTACATTCCAGAAGTCAGCACGGCATATACTTCTTTGCAGTCTCTGATCAAGAATGCCAAGACTAGAAATCGTGACGGAAGTGTTCGAGTTGGAAATTTGCCGAATGTAAACCCGCCAATCAATAGTCCAGGCGGAAAAACGAAGAAGTGGAGACACATTTGTCAAATTAGGTAGGTTTTTCCAGTTTTTGTGATTTATTGGTTATGAAAACAAGTATGAAAACAAGTATGTTAAAATATTTTTCTAAACGCTTAGCGAGGGATGGATAGAATGCTGGTCTGTTCCAATTTGTGCGGTGAGTATTGGTTTCACGTACCACCCCATGCCTCCACTAGGACCTTCTCCTCAAGCTGACGTCACCACGCCAGAAAAAGAGGAGATACTGCTGTTGCCCATTCGAATTCCAGAAGACAAGGTACCACTCTGCCGTTAAAATAGCTAAGCACACTTTTCACAATTTTAAACGTTTCTAGACTCCACGTAACAATCAACATTCGGGAGAAGCGGATCCTTTGTTACTTCCAGCCGACCGAGTTCATGTGGAGCTCGAAGTCGGGCCTTCTGTTCTTCTACTTTACGGCTCACTATTGAAACTAATAATAAATTTGAAGGTATTAAACAAATTAAACCCAGAGCTAGGGAATTGATAAATAGTTTTGACTATATAAACCATATAAAGACTGTCTACCATATCTCAAGCAACCCAAGGATTATTCACTTACTTGATTGCAGGAAAATGTATTTGGAGACTATCAAGACTTTATTGACATGGAGAAAATAAAAGGTGGCTTAAACAGTAACGGATCTTACAGAACGGCTAGCAACTATCGGCCTACAGCTACGACACCTGGGAATTATAGAGTAGATTTTAGGGAATATCGCCCATTGGATGTTACCGTCTCTGCAACACTGCATGACATTCGTGCACACGTTCTCAAGGTAAGGGTATAAATCTGCCCAATTTCAAAATGGCGAGACTATTAATCTGGAATAATAACGAACATGACCTGCCTAACAGAATTGTACTGAAAATGATCCACCTTGTCCTACCATTTGTGTGGAAAGGTTTGGGTTTGAAATGGACAAGAAACACCGCGAAACAATACTACAAGTCCTTTTATCCCCAATTATGCTCATTGCCAGCGATAATGTTGACAGATCGGATATTGGCGAGAAACACCTGAACGAAGGATATTTGATGCTCTCAGGTCTTCAGGTACCTTAACTTCTATTCCGCTTCAGCTATTCGTTAACATTTCACCAAACCTATTGCAACCGTGCTTTCTTGTCAGATTCGCGGCCATGCGATGTTCAGCAATGAGGGTCGAACCCTTGACCAAGAAACTTTGGAGTATGCCTGGCTAGTGGAGACCCAATTAGGAAAATTAAGTGGACGTTTAACTACTCCTCACCTCGAAAACATAATAGCCGCCTGTGAGGCATTTCTTCTCCTAGCGTTGGACTTGGAGAATTCTCTGCGTTCTCCGCACTCGTTCCTTATGTGTCATCATGGCAATAACCAGTTTGAATGTCGCTCAGAAAATAGTGCTGTTGAGCGTTCTACCACTGCTTTTGACAACGGCAGGGCTGGAGGGGTAATACTAACTCCCACCAGCCCTAGTTTCAATGAAACTCCCGACCAACAATTTCTTCGAATATGTCCAACCGTTGACGAAATTAAATACAAAATGGTTCGCATCAGTTTTGATGCTATCGATGTTTACATAGTTGATGGTGGAACAGCATTGAGTCTCTGGGTTAGTCGTTGGGCTTTTACTCTTTGAAGGTCCATTAAGTGGTACCAAAAATTTACAAGTTTATCTGCAGGTATCACCAATCCGGTGTTCTTTATGCAATCTCCACGGAAATATCATGAAGGAAGGATTCACGCTTTTAATTCCAACCTTACAGTTGCGACATTTTGTGATGGTCAACCCATCCTTCACAAAACGATTTCAATTCTCTGATCTCAATTTATCATCCGAAACAATGACTGCCAGGTTCTAGCCCGTGATAGATTTACTTAGTCAATTGTTGGATATGTTGCTACCTTAATTGGCAGGTTTGCTTAATTGTTCGGCATATTTGTACAGTTGGGCATCGAAAATTGATACGATTACGTCGGTGCCACAGAGCCCTTCATCAACTGCAACACATTCTTGGTCATACCTTTGGTTGGAAGCAGGAGCGGTTGCATTAGGACCCCTTTGCATTGAAATGGCTATGAAGGGCACAGCTAAAAGTTTGACTTTACAAAATGCGTAAGATTTTAATACAAATATTGGGTTTTAGCGTTCATTCCGAGCCATCCGAGCAAACAAAATTCGACCTAACGTTAATTTGGAGCGTTGCAACAGACACACGTATTTTCAAATTATACGAATTCTAGATTTTTGATGAAACATGATCGAAAAGCTAGAAGCCTGTGGTTTTTGTGGCCCTGTGAACCTAGCAATGAGGGATCAGAAACGAAGGAGACCAGCTGTCCGACTAATTCGGAGGCGGACAATAAAGTAAAGAAATGTGCTTGCGTTGGTGGTGCTAGGTTTTTTGGAAGTAACAGTAGCGGAAGTCGATTCTTTTGGCCAAGCCGGAAGGATTGGGCTGAAGGCGTTAATGTCGCCTGCTTCAGGTTTGTCCTCAACTGAATGAATAACTCGGTCTTACATTTAACTTGACTGCAGTTAATATCTTGATTGTATAATTTTCTTGAAGGGTTAACAAGCCAGGAGAAGATGTCGGTTTTGGTCAGAGCATATTGAATCCATCTGTTCTGGTCTTTGATACACCTCCCTACACAACTCAGGGAATGGCCTTGTTGGAGCTTCACTCGGAATGGGGGAGAGAAGTACCACCGAAATCGGGGAAAGCTCCTTTTACGTTTAAACCATCTCTTTTAGCTGACTGGAGTCATACATCTTCATCTATTCCATCAAATCGTTCGGACAAAATAAGCAATTTCGGATCGACTCTCCAGTCCGTGAAGGTATTCTTTCGGAGTATTATTATTTGAACCGAGCATCCTTAACCAGAAAATGGTTTGACATAGTGTCGCCGATTGTCGCATCCACCGCAGCCTCTACGGCGGCAATCAAAAATAATTGATGGCGAGACTGGAAGACAGGGCAGTAGCTCTAAATTAAACGACGACGACGAAACTGACTCTCGCACAGTTTTCGGAGACATCAGTCGCCATGCACTTGCTGGCAAATCCATTTCTTGCTCATCCGACTCAAAATTAGCTGGTGAGCATTTTCAGTCCGCCGACGAGTTAAGCGTTACTAGTCCGTCAGGAGATGATTTCAAAAAGGACAGGAAACTACACAAGCCAGTGGTTGGTGGTCTGTCGAATGTGACCGTAGAAAGCAGTCTTGATGAAACACTAGCATTGAAAAAGGTATTTTTGGAGTTTATTGTAATAACATTTTAATATTATTGCTGAAGTTTTGACAAGATTTGCAAGGCCTTACAGGGAAGTTTCACTTCGTTGGATTCCTTGTCTGACGTTTCTTTTCTGTCGGCTATGTCCATGCAGGATGAATGCATGGTTAACCTTCAGATGCATCTGAACAAGCCGATAGCGGAATCCTCTTTGCTGATGCCTTGCTATATGAGCCATCTCACTCAGGTATTCAAATCGAACGGATTAAATCTCATTAAGTTAGTGGTTCTTTAGTACGATTCAATATTGGTCCATTTTGTTTTTCACAGCTGAGATGTGACAATTGGCACATAACTGCTCCTGCAGTTGTTTCAGATTCTGGTCTAGCCCCATTTATCCAAGGACATGACGGCAAACTTGTTTATGCAGGTATTCAAATCATGTCAATTTCATTAATGATGGTTAAATTTTACAACCCGAAATTTCTGATGCAGGATCAAAGTATACTCCGTACTTCGAACCACTTGTCGATGGTTTCACAACTTTGGCTATGGTGGACTCAGTTGACGTTACAAAACTGTCATCACCACAATCATCTTCTGTAAATACTCCTTCCCAAACGCATTTATGGGATACACCAACAGGCACCGGGTCACATTTTCCTCACCCAGACTACGCATTAGATGATTCAGACGATGAGTTCTATCGAACTATATTTAACGCAGATATGAACCCTCTCACAACTAACGTATCAGCAGAATGCACGACAATCATCTTTCGCACCAAAAACGATGTCAACGTAATGGTGTCTCCTATGCTACTGGAAGCTTTGCAGAAGTACGTGTGTGTTTGAAATTTACCCGAATTTATAGAAACTCAATTTTCGATTGTATTTCTAGATTGATCGAAGCGTTAACACCGTCATTGTCTTCTCTACACCCACTGAGTGTTATAAATCATCTGCATAACGATTGCATTTCTCGCGTTGAAAAGGCAAATATTTTGAAAAAAGAAAAATCCATTCTACTCACTAGGATTCAGAATAGCAAAAGAAATACTGCGGTTAGAGCTGAAGAAACAAGTCCAGTTCACTCAAATCTTTTTGAAGAAATTATACAAACTGCTATCCAAGGATCCATCTCGTTGCCAAAAGTGTGTTCTGGTTTTTAATATTTGCTGCACATGTAATTCTAAAGCAAAAATGTTAATTTGTATTTTTGTACAGATCAATATAACATTGCTACAAGCAAGCGTTGTGGAAGAAGTTATTTCCTTTTCTGCATTGGACAATATCAGGGATCTTATGTGCGTTTCACTGCTGGCGGTTGCAATTGAGCAGACTCACGTCCACTTCGTATTTCGTGAACAAGCTAAGAAATCAGTTCAAGTACTATATCGGCCATCCATTCTGCCGAAGGCACAGAAGAAACGAAAAAGCAAAGTATCCACAAGTGATTCAATGCTTGCAGAACCCGTCTTCATAGAAAATTCAGAGAAACAATCGCAACTAATTTCATCAATGATTGACATCAACCGTGTTCATGTGCAGCTCAGGAGGTAATCAAAAAATTGACACGTACATGTTCGTTTAGTGACATTCATATGTTTTGTTAAGGCTGAAAAATGACAGCTCAATCCTCAGAGAAGCAGTTATTACTGCGATACCAAATCAACATTCCAAGGTGAGCTCAGCACCAGTAAATAAAACATCCAATCTTTCTAATTTTTCCGGTTTTTTGATAATTTTGGAGTATTCGTTCAGGTGGTTGCGTTTGGCGAGTTTTGCTAACAATTGCAATTTAATATTAGGTTTTGTTTCGATTCGCCAAAATACCGAGTGGCTTGCAAGATATTAAAGAAAATATAACTGGAGTGTCACATGAAAATATTCGAGACTCGGTCGTACCACCTACAACATCAATCACAAATCCCTCGGGTGAATGTTCCAATAAAATAAACGGGGACAAGGACAATGACTATGTGTCGCATTCACTTCCGCACATGCGACCAAAGTGTCCTGATGATAAACTAGGGTTTATTATGTTTGAATGCGGACTAGAGGGAATATCCTTAAAGGTATGATCATTATGTGTAATATGAGTTGTCGTATTATCAGAACAATTTCGAGTTGGCACTTGATCACTTGTTAATTATGTTTACCAGGGTGTAAAAAACTTAGAGTCCGCTCAGAAATCTGATGAGCGAGAAGAAACTGTCAGCGTCACTTTGTGCAATGAAAGTTATAACTTTAACGAGAAAACTTCTTCGGTAAATTTGGCTTCGACAGCTGTATCGGACAAAGAAACGAATACGTTGATGGATATGAGTAAGGAAGACGTGTCTGAACTAGACTGCAATGTGTCAGGGATTCCAACACCAGGGAAGCTCCATAATTCTTTTGGTGAAAATGAATTTGTTGAAAAAATTAAATTGAAGGACAGCAAGGACAAGAAACAAGGACCGGCCAGTGTTTCGTGCGTTGTTCAGTTTAAAGTGATGTGGTACAATTTTGCTGCACCTCCTCAAACGCCAATTACCAGAAAAATTGACTACACACGGTATTTATAGTAACACATTCATCTCTTTGTATCGGAAAATGGTGATGACTCATAAAAATCAAACCATTATTCTAGTGTGGACTGGAATTTAGTGAGCACAGCATCTACTGCAATCAACGCTTGGCTTAATCCAATTGACCAACTAACACTAGGAGTAGTATCCATGTTCAGGGGGTACTCAAAACGAACTGTTGGACTCTTGGCATCACTCATGGCTGAAGCATTAGAAGTTCAGGCTATACATCAACCCGTGAAGGTAAATTACCACTGTCCTATTTCAAGAGATTTGCTGTCAAGAGTTAGAATTTCTGATGGTATTTTACAACTTTTCTGAAAAACAGCAAAAGTTAGTACTGGGTTGGATTTTTTTTCTAATAGAGCAAATACAGCAAGTTGACACCGGTGGCAAAAACATTGCAGGACGACCCCTCATGCCAATTGTGCATTGTGCTGCAGCGCTACGTCAGCCAAACATCTATTCCGTACATTGAATCGAATGTTGCAGAGCCCAAGCTCCCACAACTTTCGACGCTCCGCCAAGGTGTGATAGTCCTGAGTCGTCAGTGGAAAAATGTTCTCTACACTCCCCTTCTGCTCGAACATAATTTAAAGTCAAAGAAATCCAAAAACGTGACAGTCACATTTACACTTCCACAAAGCGAAGAGGTACGTTTGTACTGTTTCCAGAAATTACCAGTCAGACTTGTGTAATAGTGTAATATTTTTTAAACAGGAGAGTCCAGGATCTGACGCGGAAATTTCTGGTGAAGAAACAACGGATGAGCGAGCTACGTTATTGGATACGGAAGGTGGCACCGTGTCGTTGCAATCTGTTCGGCTACATAAGCGTAAGTTTACATCGCTGCCACTTTCGGAACATTAAATTTTGCAGCCATCGAAATTACTTAATTAGAGGTTGAGCTGCACCTTCTGATTCTGAAGTTTGCTTATTTTATATGGATTTTCATCTTATCTGTTTGTTAGGTTCTCAAGGTAGCAATGCATCCTCCCTCAGTGAAATTTCTGGACAAAATATGACCGTAAGTTACTGTTGAACTTACTTAAATTTACATATTGGGAATGAAAAGAATGAAATTATCTTCAATAAATTTTTTACGGCTGTAGGTCAGAAAAACGCTTCCTTCTCAACCAGTGCCGCGGTCGACGCGGGCCAGTGATGTTTATCCTATTCCACCTCAGTTAGTCAATTCGTCGACCGTGTTTACCATTGCAAATGGATCCAAACCGAAAAGGTAAGCTATGTAAAGCGTTTGACGCACATATCCTGCTGGTTCTGTTGACTTTATTGTTGTAGTTTTTAAAGCTGGAAATAATCAAAAGTTGTTGTTTCAAATTGTCCAGCAATTTCAGAAATAAATTCGGGTCAGCAGGCAGCATTGTAACTGGAAATTGGTCTTTGAGTTCTGATGAAGAAATTCCCAATTCTGGAAGGAGCACACCCGGAACCAAGCGGCATCAGAGCTCTAGTATTATACGTCACGTCAACGAATGGAACACAACGAATGAAAACGCGAATGATTCAAACGTAAATATTTTAACAAAATAAACTTGACGCACGCTAGTCACGGGACTAATTGATTTTTTATTTTAGATTCGAATGAGCACTTTGATGTCTGAACAAAGCCATGAGGAAAGTTTACTTTTGGGGGCACATTCCAAATTTCCTCAGCACCCATCACTGATGCTCCTGGATGCTCATGTGATATTCCAACCTTTGTTAACAAGTTTAGGTCTAATGCCACAACAAATCATAGGGTATAATTTTGAGCACTGGGGATCCCACATCTCCATCAAAGCTGCTATTGATCTTTTAAAGATTGATATCGTCGAAAGTGAAGGGAAATCATTTCCAAGGGGCAGTTTCAAATCAAAAACTGCAGGTGACAACAACGATTTGGAATTGTATCAATTGAATTTTTTTGGAATATTTCATTTAGATTAAATTCGACTAACTTAAATCCAGGGGCGTTTGTATTGAACATTCCACCAGAGACCCCGGCTTTTCTGTGTGAAAAAATTGGATTGGAAGGCGATTTTCAAAAATCGACTGACCTTTCGGGAGATTTACTTAACAGAAAAAATATTATTTACTTTTCTCGGAACTACTGGAAGAAACAAGCGAAAAGCGCATTGATATTTAGCCTAAATATCGACTACATCTCACAGCAGGTATGTTTTGTGTTAGGTATTACAGAAGATGAAAGTTTATTAATTTAAATGCGTCATTCATTGGGCAGGTCAATATGCCACTGTTGAGGCTTCTGCATCAAATCACCACGATGTACGAAAATGTAAGGGAAACGCAGATGGAGTTGCGAGAACAAAGACCGGCACAAAACGTAGACTCAAATATGATTCACAAGAATAGCAGTTCTTCGTGTTCAGACATTCCAGAAAGAGGTAGAAAGGACACGGAAAACTCCGATATTAAGCCGAAACCCCCAACTGATCCGGCAGATCCTACTACTGCACCAAGCGCAGAACTGTCTTTGCCACTGGTTACGCTAAATACAAGCCAAAATAGTACAAATCTTGCCAATTCTACCACGAAAGGTTCTACCAGTCGGACACACAGTTTTGCCCAGAGATTCAAATCGTCCACCAAGCCTAAAGGTTAGGAAAAATTGAAAAATTAGATGTTTTTTGGAAGTCAGCTATTCAAAAAAAATTGCAGGGGTTGATATCGCTTTGCGAACTTCGAGTGCTTCGCAAACGCCGACCTCGTTGCGTGATCCAGAAGTACCAGACTTAGTCGCCAAGGCTGTCGTCAAAGAAGTTCCTCCGTTGGCTCATCCGAATTGCTGGAAAACAATTTACTATTTGTTGGACTTATACGCGACTCGCCCTGAAACAAAGACGGTCATCAATAGCAGGTAAAGTGTTAAGCACATTGGGGGAAGCGACTTCACATTAAAATTTTGATTGGATATTCTGCGCAGGCCTCAGGTAATTCCGGACACCGACACGAGCGGGCATCCCAGAGCAGGGAGGGTGAATTCTGGAAAATTAGAGGCAAAGGATCACCTGGACGATGCTGAAAAAGGGTTTGGGGAACCTGCTGCTCACCAATATCTTAATTACGCGACAAGTTCATTAGAGAAACAGAAAGAATTCTCTGCCTTTGAAACTCCCCGTTTGTCAATTTTTGGTGTTGCGAGAATTCAAAGAACTAGGCTGTTGGCTTCGCTCAGTGGTCTCAAATTGGAAGCTGAAATCATTAACTTGCAGGCTTCTAGTTCTTACAAGAAAAAACTGAAGCCTGCTGCCGTTGACCTTTCTCTCACAGGTCACGTTGGCCAATCTACTATTGTGTTATTAGAAGGAGTTGCACCAAATCAGCAGTAAAACCAAATTGGATTATTACCATTTATTTTTAATGCAATTTGCAAAGGTGTGACTAACTTACAAACATTTTTTACAGAACTGTTGTAAGAATCTCAGTGTCGAAGTCTGGTGTGTTGTACTCAAGTATCAGTAAGAAGTCTAAGGACAAAAACTCCGCACTGCTTACGATAGGTCCAGTCAACATTGATATTCCCCAGCATCCTGTCGTGCTGCATGGAATGATGACAAGAAGTACAAAGCAACTATCAAATACACTGCAGGTTAGTTAGTCGTAGGGTTGATTAATTGACTGACGTACTGCCCAGTACAAGTTCATAATGGAATGCTCAACCCTGTTAGGAGTTTAGAGTGAATAGGACCTCCAGTCGAATCTCTCGTGGAACAACCTTTGATGAGGTCGACTTTGCCGCACATTTACCTCACTTGCCTCAACACATTGTGCCTGAAGTTATTCCTGAGAAGATAGCAAAGAACCCCGAGCCTTCATTTTTCCAACCGTTATGCATACAGTTCACCGTTCTACTGGAAGTGCGTGATACGCTATTACAATCCACCTTCCATTTTAACTTTTTATTATTACGATTTCTAACATATGTCGATGGGGAATTTCTGGTTAGAATTTGAGTGTGACTGCCGCGCTGCTACCATCTCTTCAAGCCCAGTACAAAATGGAAGGAATCAAGAGCTGTGGTATAACTGGAAATAAGGCCGGCTTCAAAATAAATCTACCGACGCACACCCTCAGCTTTACTACTAAGCTTACCGTAAGATAAAATATACATTATATTAGTTTCATATTGGGGGTATAATTAAAACAAAATAATAACCACGAGCTAACCATATTTCAGAGTTCGGAAGCCAACTTACCGTCCGACGCAAGTATTTCTTTGCCCCAAATTGACGTTGTAGCCGAATATATTCAAGATGGCAAGGGGCCTAGTGATGCCCAAATTTTAGACGGTGTTGTTCTTCGTCATGGGAGTTACTTGAACGCGTCGGCAGATATTGGTGCATTTGAGCACTGCCTCACGACAGACTTGCTCAACCATCTTGTTTTTGTTCAAAAGGTAACTTACAATACTGAATAGCCTACAGAGTCCTTTTATAATACCTGTTGCTTCAAATAGAGCAGCTCTATAACCCATTCGCACTCCGTTACTTTGTAGGTCTTTATGAAAGAAGTGAATGAAGTCGTTCTAAAAATGTCTGGTGGGGATAAACCTGTTCCTCTTTGGGATGACGAAAGTTCCAGTTCACTGAGAAATATGCTTTTCACTCTTGTTGTTCGCCTTCAGGTAAATAGTGATGGAGTTGTTCTGCTTATCTTCCTAAACTTCCGACCTTCCGATCTAAATTTTTCGCTTTTTCTCCCAGAGTATTCAAATCACAGCGACCACTCCGACAAACACTGCAGTTCGTTTAGAGACGGGATTATTGGAGTTTCATATGTCCAATCGCGTCCAGGGAATGTCGACTCAACAAACAAAACCAGCCTCTAATTCCTTGTCTTCCTCTGGTTCACATACCCAGCCGAGACCACACACATTCAATAATAAAGTTTTTGTAAAGGCTCAGGTCGCAATTAACCTTAGTTTGGGCCAACTGATTAGGAACATGGTGTTTGAAGAAGCCGAGAGCGAATATCAACAGTATGCATTCTTTAAAACGAAAATAGGTAGGTCGTTGTTACAAATAGTGTTTTCTTAATAACTTTTAATATTATGAATATATTCATTGTCATCGGCTATTAAATCTGGCCAGGCCTTCGGAATGCTCTTTCTGAAGAAATAAGCGGTGCTGATGCTGAGAAGGAAGTAGTTCTGATAACATTAACTCGTCCGCTGATTTACGTTCAACCTGTGGCAGTCGACAAGGCTATCTTGGTTTGGCTCAATTACAAGAATGCCTACGAATACTGGAACGAACAGCGAAGCTCATTGAACACCGAAGTTCAAGCTGCAATGCATTTTCATCTGGTTAGTTGTTATAGTTCAGCCTTGTGTTAAAACGCGCTGGTATTTCTGAAGAGCTTCCAAATGTGGCCTTTATTGTACGATGTTTCTTTTCACTTTCAGACCGCCGATCGCCCTCAACCGTCCGCACTAAATGAGCAACAAAGTATTCTATTTCTACAGCTAACAGTAGACGATATGGGAATCTCAATACCCTTGAATCCTTCTCCTCATGTAAAAATACGGTTAACAAATTTTCAATAACATGTAAAGTACTAAATTGCAAAATATTCATTGGCTTGAAATCAGAGCTGGGGCGGACGCGTTGAGACCGAAAACAGGGGAGCTGTTGTAGTTACCCTAGAAAATACAAGTATTTCAGCATGTAGCTCTGGATCTCTTGTCAGCAAAGGAAAATTCAATGGCCTTTGTTTCCGGTTCACTGATGATATGGTTTCTATGGATGATTGGAAGCCGAATCGCAATGACCCAACCGTTCTAAACTTGTGCGTTGTCTCAGAAGGCACGTACGAAGTTTGTTCCAGGACAAACTCTCAACATCAGAAATTGGGTTTGCGGAGCGTTTTAGAATTGTTAGCTTTAAACCGTAGGGATGTGGGGTGTGACGTTTGATATTTTTGCTTCATAGATAACGCGAACGCGAAATGGTTTCTAAATGTGAAATGGTCCATGGAAGGAGTCGATATGCACATTGATGTGAATATTGGTAAACAGCTGTCTGCACTTGGGCACACTTTGACAACCTTGGCTGCGTTTGAAGAGGAGGACGAAGATATTTCTGACCGTGAGAATGTATTAAATTCTGAAGACTTGCCTGACTACGCGGACCACTCTACACCTATACGATCAATTTCGCAAGTAAGTGGATATGCTATTCTGATATGTGCTTATGTACTTACCGTTGTTGCCTACAAAGACATGTATTTAGATTAGTCAACCTTCCGTATCAATTTATAATATGATATCGTTATATTAATCAAATTCTTACAGGAGTCAGTTGTTCTGAGGCGTTCCAGAACTCCTGCTGTGTCTAGCACACCTGGCTTTTCTATTGATTCATCCGTTGGAACTAAACAGAAGAGGAGTTTACTTGAAAAGGAAATGCAAGAAAGAGCTAGTCTCATTGTTGAACTTAAGAATGCGGGTGCTTCTGAGTCTAAAATTGAAGATGAGCGCAGAAAGTTGCAAGAACTTGAAAATGTAGCTTTCAAGGTTTGAAGAACACAAATTATCTTTTTGAGTACACTGTTCTGCATACATGTTCGCGTTTAAATAATTAAATTATTACACGCTGAACCCGCTCTTACTAAAAAAGTTAACTTTTGTAGGATTTCCGGAGAGACTGGATAAAGAAGCTGAGACGACAGAGCACAAAAGCGAGTGGAATAAAAGACAAGTTGGGTTTAGGGTCCACAAAGCCACCACATATGAGGTCAAAATCATTTGCTGTATCGTCACCAGTATCTGAACCTCGATGTGGCATTGGCAGGTCAGCCGCACCTGCGCTTGTTTTACACGTAGTATTCTTGTCTCATTTTTCTGTTCAGTTTTTTTTTTACTTTTTTTAAAAGCATTTTTGCATGCACGTTGAGTTTTGCAAGTTTGAAGTTTGCAAGTAGTTCTTTGCATTTTGTTCTGTATTATTATAT
The DNA here is from genome assembly GCA_034699705.1 of Hymenaphorura dentifera. Lineage (NCBI taxonomy): Eukaryota > Metazoa > Arthropoda > Collembola > Poduromorpha > Onychiuridae > Hymenaphorura > Hymenaphorura dentifera. The sequence continues at coordinate 17,370 of JAQGCM010001074.1, forward strand.
AGTGTTGGTGTCGTTTGAGTTCAACACGCGCTTAATTTGCACCGCTGTTGTCTGCCACCGTAGATAATGACTGCTCGCCAATGCGATTGATTTGACATGTTAGCATTGAAATCCCTGTTGAACCTCGGACTATGAATGCTCAACTTACTGTTGTTTTGTTTATCTCTTTGTTTAATAATTATTATTCAGGAATACACACGTGAATTCACATGCGTTTATTTAAGTTTGCTTAATCTTGATGAAGCCGGATACTTTTCCTGATTTTTTTAAAGAGAATTTATTTTTACAAGACTTGACCATGTCTTG
>JAQGCM010001075.1:0-17673 GCA_034699705.1 Hymenaphorura dentifera
ACAGTCCAAGTCAGACATGCCGTCAGAGGATATCGTAGCCCTCCAAGTTTCCCTCATCAACCTAGCAAACAAATGCTATCCTGATCGAGTTGACTACGTAGACAAAGTACTCGGGAAAACAACAGAGATATTTAACAAGTTTAACTACGAGAGAATTGCACAGCAAGCAGCCGTTGGAAAAGAACTTATGAAATTACTCAAAATCCCCGTTGACAATTACAATGATGTCATGACGCTCCTCAAATTGGAAAACTATGGAAATTTGCTGGATTTCATGGATTTCGAGGGTAGAAAGGGAATTGCAATTTATTTAATCAATAATGCCCTCGACAATGAGACGTTGATTGGGAACCATGAGCAGACTGACTTTATGCTCGGACTCCTCTCTGCTCTCATTCAAGATCAAGCCGACCAACCTTCAGAACAACCTGACCCCGAAGACTTTTCAGAGGAACAAAGTCTTCTTGGAAGGTATTAATTTTGAAAATAATTGTATAAGTTTTGCATGTGTCGGCGGTGTTATAACTTTGCCTACTTTGAACAGATTCCTCCATCTGCTCGTTGCCGAAGACCCCGACGAACAATACCTGATCCTCAACACTGCTAGAAAACATCTTGGGGCAGGCGGAAATAAGCGAATTGGCTGCACCCTTCCCCCCGTTACCTTTGCTGCCTTCAAACTGGCGTTCAAATTCTACGAGAGGAGGGAAGAGGTTAGAAACAAACTAATCACAAACCTAAACAATGGAAGCTTTTTAGTGCGCAAACTACTTTTTTTAAGTTCCGAAAACACGACCTTACAAAACTGAATTTAACTTTAATTCCAATTTAATAACTTAATGTTTCCTAAAATCTACAAACAACCAATCCCATCTCGTTTGAACTGATAAGAAACCGCATTCAATGTCAATAACACCTAAAAAATATAACATTTTTATCTTTTATTGTTGAAAAACTAATTTATTTTAAATTTTGTGCATTTCCAGGATGACAAATGGGAAAAGAAGTGCCAGAAGATATTTCAATTTTGTCATGGGACTATTGTGGCCCTGACGAAGGCAGAATTCTCTGAACTTTCCTTAAGGCTGTTCCTGCAAGGGGCTTTAGCAATCAGTCAAATTCCTTTTGAGAACCAGGAGACAATTGCATATGAATTCATGTCACAGGTGAGACATTCATTATTGCTAAATCCGTCGTTATTCCTCGTAGCTGGGGTGGGAAGTATATTATAGAGTAGAGTAAATTTATAAAATTTATTGGCTTTAATTATTCCCTTAGGCTTTTTCACTGTACGAAGATGAGATTTCAGACAGTAAAGCCCAATTAGCTGCCATAACGCTCATAATCGGTACGTTTGAGCAAATAAGTTGCTTTGGAGAAGAGAATCATGAGCCGTTGCGGACGCAGTGTGCGCTAGCAGCTTCAAAACTTCTCAAAAAACCGGATCAATGTCGAGCAGTTGGAACATGTGCTAATCTATTTTGGTCGGGGAAGTCTGTTGCTTCTGAAGGGAAACCGGTAAGCACTCAAAATAATTCAATATCTTGCTCTTGCTGGAACATATGCTGTGTTGTGCTCAAATAATAATATTGATTAATTTTAGATTAAGGATGGGAAACGTGTAATCGAGTGCTTAAAGAAAGGCGTGAGAATAGGAAGTCAGTGTATGGATTCGATGGTGCAAGTACAACTCTTCATAGAGCTCCTCAACTCCTACTTATTTTTCTTAGAAAAAGGAAACACGGAGGTGACTATGAGCGTTGTGAATCAACTCTTGGAGAAAGTGAGAGAAGAATTGCCTAATCTGGAGTCCAACGATGAGAGTGAGCAAATCAACAAACATTTCCTCAACACTCTGGAGCACATTAAAACCAAGATTTCCTCCTCACCGGAGCTCTACAAGGGAATAGAATTAGAGCCGAAGAAAGAATGACATAAGGTGAAGGAGAAATCCTCCAAAACTTCGTCTGGTAAAACTCAACAATCAACTAAAGTCAAAGTGGCTCTTTAGGAAGAAACAAGAAACCATAAATGTTATTGGATCAAGTGACTGCTAGCCGCCAGCAACAATAGAACCATTCAAAGATTCCTTGGACTCTAAATCGAATTCTGCCTGGATGAGTCGTACTCTCTAAACAGTGACCCAATTTTACGCATAAATGTCATGGGCTAATAAATATTATGAACTCATGATGTGAATATGCACAAGAACTTTGTTTACAAAATAGTTTTGTAGGTAGATTATTTAAACTATGCGTAACTTTGCTGCACAAGTGTCAATAAAATGAAACAAATATTTGGAACACTAGCAATTTCCAGCAGTTGATTTTACGACAAGGAGCCTCCAGGGCTCTCTTTTTATATTTCATTAGCAGAAATACAGTCTGGACATGATACCACTTCGCTCTGCCTACAGACACAAGTACAAAATTATTGAAGTAGTAAAATGAAGAACGAAAGGGATAGTACACAAATACCGGTAAATGCTAATTATGATACCACTAGACAAACTAATTTGAGCGTGAGTGGTTAATTCGAATCCATGCAGTCTAAGATCTATTAAAATGAAAGGGTCCCCAAGTAAAACCTGTGGAAGAGTTGCCACCTGACGTTGACGGTGAGGTCACTGACGTGTTTGGTTTGGATGTGGAAGTGGATGAGCCTCCAGTCGTGTTCCCTTGGGATGTGGAAGCGCCTTCAGTCGTATTTCCTTTTGGTTTAGTAGCCGTGGCAGTCACTTTTTTCGGTTTATCAGTCTTGGTCGGTTCACGAATTTTTACAAATTTTCCACCACAACTTTGTTGATGAGAATTGTGCCAGTAGTCGCTAGGCCCAGGAGCTCGATTCATGCTTCTATTGAGTAAATAAAAGATAAATTATTGATTGTTAAAATTTAAATTGTATAAAAAGCACATTTTAAATTAGACGCCGCAAGTTCCCATTTGACATTTGTGGATTGAAAACTGCTGTAGTTATACAAATACATCTGTGTCTGTCTGTACCTTTTTACGTAGCCGTAGAATGGGTGTCTGTCTTTACAGGGCCCTTCGCAACGCCACCAATGAGTGTGGAAATGAGCTACTTCGTTGTGGAATGAATGATAAATCTGTGCAATTAAGTCAAAATCAGTCGAATATTATTTTGAAGCAGTTTTGGTTCAAAAGTGTGATAAGGAAATTGCAAAACTTACAGTAATATTAGCACCGGTCATACTGTTGATTCTATTCATGTGGCTCACAAATAAGGGACCATGAGCGCCCCGATCCCTTGTTCCGTCGTACACAAAAAGGTAGGCATGAATCATCTCATGCTAAAAGAAATAGTAAAACAAATGCCACAAAACTAAAAATGGTTTACTAAAACTGCATCAACTTACCAGCAATGTTTCGACGAGATTTTTTCGTGATCTCAATTTCATCAAAGGTTCGGAAAGACTAATGACACATGAACCTCCTCTGGGGCTGAAACTACAAACTCCAGCACAACTTGTCATTCTCTTGCTCCATTTGACTTCAACGCAGCCCAAAGTATTTTCAAAGAAGTCCCGATTGAAGGCCACGAAGAGAGCGTGGACGTCTGGAGTTGGATCCAAAAGTTCCCAGGACTCATTGACAACGTCGAAGACCGGTGTGTCCTTTGGTTTTGCTGCTCCTTCAATTCCCCAACTCTTCCAGTTCTCCATAATAATAGTGATGACTAAAGAGAAGAAGGATCCAAGGACCTGAAATGATTCAAAACATTACAAATTTAAAACAAAATTTGGCCGAACTACACCGCTACAACTAGCGTACTACTGAAATTCCAAGTCTCGGCTAATTTTTGAGATTTTCAGAAACACATTGACACTACGCGACATGAGACACTGCTGACAGCTGATGCCAAGCAACTGAGTGAAAGAAATCAGATTGTTACGTTTTTCTTAAGCCCCTGTCCTGTACCTGTAGGTGCAAGCTGCAAAAATTAATTGAAGAGAAAAAGCCCCCCCCCCCTTGACATTTTAACCCATGTCTACTAAATAGTTCATTAGAAATGTGCCAAAATTTGTCCAAATTTGAATAGTTTGTTCTTACTTTGTGGATGCTAGTGGCTTGGCTAGTACTTGACTTTGCTTTAGGAGTATAGCTTACCTTTTTATTACTTTTTGAAGCACTTTTCAGACAATTTGCAGACAGACTTACAACACGTCAAACGTCATTTAGGTTGGAGGTCAGGTCAGGCTGGCCAGGTCACCTTTAAGTAAGTTGTCAAACTAGTAAAACGATAAGACAGACACAAGAAGACGTTAAACGTTGAAGAGCAATTTGGTTTGGCCTAAAACCCGGGCAAATCTTCTTTGAGTTTCGCTGAGACCCGCCAGCCCGCAGCCAATGTATGTGAATGACAATTTTTTGAGAACTTGAATTTTTGTAGGTGCATAAAAGTACACAGTACAAGAACTTGCGCATATATTTCTAGCCTTAAATTGGAACTATGACACAACTTCAAACTTGCTTCAGCTTGCAACGTCGCAAGCCCTAACTTCAGAATAAAACTAATTATCTTTCTTCGTAATAATAATAATTAGCACTAATTTAAAAATTAAAAGCTATAATTACTATTAGGGATTTTTCCTAAATTCATGCATTGTCACACCAGACAACACAGCACCATATTAACTGACTAGACTGCAAATGTCCGGTAAGAATAGCACCCCAGGTAGGTTTTCTAGAACTTTAACCGGATTTCCGGATAATTCGGAAGCAATTTAATTAATATAATTGTGCTTTGGATCCTTGACTTGAATCAATAGATAATACACCAAAATTTGAGAACTTAATATCCTTGCCGGGTTAATGCTAATCTGAGTTTAAATAAATCTAGTTTAGTTTAATTTATTTCTGAATAAATTCCTTCGTCGCGTCATTTGGCTTGTTCTCAGATTGTGCAAAACGGCTCTTTTTTTCGCTCTCAAGACGTTAGTTTTATAGCCATCGCATCGCGATTTGTAGATTTTTTTCTTTGAAAGTTTGAAATTCAATTAGCTTTTCTTGAACGTTTTTTTAACAAATTGCTGTCCAACTGTCTGAAATGCGATGATGCCAAAAGAGCGAGCTAAAGGACTCGATTTGAAGGCATGCGCTTTATGTTTGGGGCATATTGTTTTTTTCCTGCGAACATAAATATGAAGATATGAAGATATGTATTGGTGTTACATTTCAAAGGATTCCAAGAAAACTCATAAAACTTGACCTGGCCCTATCCAATTACGTACACACAAACAGCCCAGCACAGCAGGTTCCAGACTCCAGGCCAGGCAGGTAACACTCAGGGCTCGGAAATCAGGAGGTGGAAGGACCCAGGGCTCCTCCAGCAAGACCAGACCTGACCCGTCGGAGGAAATTGCTGGAATTATTGGAATAGTCGTCATGGAATTCATAGACTTTGACTTAGTTTTAAATTCCAAATGAATGAGCCAGAGATTTTCAGGACAGGAAGGAACCGGAAGTTGGAAGTCAGTCGAAGCACTGCATGGTTGCACCAGTTGCATTCCTGCTGTCTGGAACTTTTGACAACTAGCTGGTGAAATAAGGACTTGACAATAATCAACACCAACAATGAAGACTTGAGTGACAGGGACAAGTTTGTCCGAAAAGTTTGACGGGCGAAGTCTTCTCTGACCAAGAGAAGACGAGTCGCTAAGGTATGAAATTAAAGTTAGAAATTAAAACGTTATCTAATTAATTTTTTTTCGTGTGTCCCTGTTTTTGTCTGCACGAAGCAACTCAATCAATGTGAATTTATTAGCGCAATAATGTATAGTGGGGGTCGGGGGCATTAGCAAATCTAAACTATAGGTTCAGGTTTAGGATTGCCTTGCTGGACCGAATCGTTCGTTTCGTTTTGATTGACAACTTTGATAAAAGTACGATGTAGCGAACGTATTGTTGTTAAGTTTTAACCCATGCTCGTAATGCGTAAGAATATCTATGTAGTCGTAGTCGATTTCACGATTTACTAAATATATCGTCAAGTCAACGTTTGCCTCGAATCGAACAAATTGTTTTGCCGCAACCCGAAAAACAATGCTCTACTCAAGTCGCAACTCGCAAGTTTGAATGCGCAAATTGAATTGCAACTGCAAAAACGAAAATTATAATCGTATTAAAAGTTTGGGACGGAATAGTCAAATCGCTGTTCATGCTCCAATTTAGTGGGTGGAAAAATCTTGGTCAGGCTGCAGAGTTGGCTCTTGGCTGCACTGATTAGTGATTAGATTTTTCTAAGATTCTCACATTGGTTTTTACACTAATTAATTTTTGTTTGATCATTTTTCCAGGAATTTTTTTCTCATCCGACTTCGTAACTAACCTACGTGGTTTGAGTCAAAGTGGCAGACAAAAAAGTGGAGGAGATGACGAGCACTCCGACCGCTGTGCCAAAGCGGAGAGGAGCATTTGGCTCTGGAAATGCGTCTCCAGCAGATTTGGCCAGCCTCTTCGAGTGTCCCGTTTGCTTCGACTATGTCCTTCCACCGATATTCCAGTGTCAGGCCGGGCATCTCGTCTGCTCAGCCTGCAGACCAAAACTATCATGTTGTCCCACCTGTCGAGGACCACTGGGTACGTAAATTTTAAACACTTGTTGCAAATATTAACTAAATAACTGAACTGAAGGAACAATGTTATAAATGATTTCCAAGCAATCGCATTGATTGCGCACATGTATTCCAGAAATGGCTTGCACGCCAATTCTTTAGCTCATGTAGTAACATATATTATTTATGTGTTACTGTCAAATTGTTGTAATCCATTTTTGAGATTTTAACCCCTTTCGGGCTCGGGCACTACAATTACGAACTTGAAATGTTTTTCGAATCGGCTGGAATTAAATACTATACTATGTAGAGAATATTATCTGAGGCTTTGACCTAATTTTGAGTACTAAAACTAATGACTCGCTTAAATTATGGTGTGCAAAGTCTACGTCGCGTCACACAAAGAGAGAGAGACATAACTTTAATTTCATTTTTATTTTCATTGCCAGATTTTAGCCATTAATTTGAGTATTAAACATTGGGACAAAATTGACTTGCATTTTCTACTTGAATATGTAAGTAGAAAAGAAACCTTGTTCACTTTGTACACTTTGTTCAATGTAGAAAACAATATTAGGGGTCCACAGGCAATACTCGTTAGTGTAATAGGAATATGCTCTTGTTATTAACTTCCACCAGTCCTAGGCTGGCTCTGTTCCAAATTACATTACCGATATATCTGACTAATAGCAAGTAACTGAGTAACTCATATTTTGAAAAAAAATACGCGTGCGAATTTATTAGTCCTGCTCTGCTTTATTCAGATTAAAGCCAAGCAATTACACATAACCGTAACATGGTTATTCTTACGGTTGTCTTACGCAGCCACACATTCTGGTGGTTTTAAAAGAGGTTGATTAAAAAAGTCGCATTAGTTTGATAGAGTAAACTTGTAATTCTCTAACCCTCTGTTGCGTAATATTTTGCAATCTCTCAGTAAGAACGGTTTAGAAAATTTCAAAACACATCAAATTCTAAAACCAGGGTAACGACACCGACACCATACAAAACATTCTGTTTATTGCCTGTCAACAAGTCGTCTCTTGGATTTGCATTTACCAAATTTTTTCCACGCTCACAATTTCAATCTTGCTGGAACCTTAACAGTAAGTTTGAGCGCGTAAACTTGGGAAGTTGGTTTCAGTTTTTTACTGATAATTTTGTCCCTGCATTGGTACCTCGGCAAATTGCACTGATCCGCCGCCGTCACAGATTTGGCTTGCACTTTGAAATTATAATATCCAGTCCAACAGTTCAGTCACACCGGTCACAGAAATCTATCATTGAATGACAGTTTTGGTTTCCCCTTAAAATCGTATATACTAATGAATTTGGTTCATATTTCAGGAAACATTCGGAACCTGGCCATGGAGAAAGTAGCCAACACTGTATTTTTCCCGTGTAAATATTCGTCCAACGGTTGTTCGATCATGTTGCTGCATACTGAGAAAATGGAGCACGAGGACGCTTGTGAATTTCGACCGTACGTCTGCCCCTGTCCAGGAGCATCATGCAAGTGGCAAGGTTCTTTGGAACAAGTCATGCCTCACCTAATGATGAGCCACAAATCCATCACAACCTTGCAAGGTTACTTCTCACACAATTTATAAAATTTGACACTGAAGTGCAGATTTAACTGACCAAAAGACCAAATTACTAACCTTGACTTTCATTTGCTTACTTGCAGGCGAAGACATTGTATTTCTGGCGACAGACATAAATTTACCTGGTGCTGTAGATTGGGTGATGATGCAATCGTGTTTTGGCCATCATTTCATGCTAGTTCTGGAGAAACAGGATAAGAATGATGGCCAACAATTTTTTGCTATTGTACAACTCATTGGGTCTCGAAAGCAAGCTGAAAAGTTTGCATACCGGTTCGTCTCGATTGTCCAAATATTTTTAATATGATTAGCCCAGAAACAAACACGCTTTACAAAAAATGTTTGATTTTCTCACCTGCAGGTTAGAGCTCAGTGGCCATCGGCGTCGACTTACCTGGGAGGCAACTCCACGTTCCATTCACGAAGGAGTAGCTTCAGCAATCCTCAACTCAGACTGTCTTGTATTTGATACTAGCATAGCGCAATTATTTGCTGAGAGCGGAAATCTAGGAATTAATGTAACAATCTCTCTCGTAAGTTTTCACTCAGTATTAATTGAGCCTGAAGTTCAAAATGCTACAATGCTGCCCGAATGCGGCGACGAAGACAGCTTTACGAATGCAACATGTTCCGACGTAGTGCAATGAAATCTTTCCTTTTTCATGATTGGATTGGAACACTACAAAAAAATTAATTCAAAAGCTGAAAATTCTTCGAGCAAGTGTTTGGGAAGTTTCATTGGAACAATTTGAACTCTGGCCCAGTATTTTTGATTTATTCCTACTAAATTGTTGTGTTTTTTATAAATTTTCAGAACAACTTTAGTTAATTATGGCGAAGCATACTGTAAAAAATTCGTGACGCAAGTGGGACTATTTTTGAATGGAATTCGCAGGGAGCAAGCTCTTTTTTTTGACTGAAATTAAATGTGTATGATGAATGATGAATCGACGATTAAATGTTTTAATGTTTTCCGTGTTATTTTGTATGGCAAAAGCTTCTGACCTTGTGATGTTCAATAGTGTCCGTCTTCTAATTTTTGAAGACTATAAATTAAATATGTGGTTTTCTTAAAACGTCAATAAAGCATTGCAACATAGGTTTGTGATAAAAAAAACACAACCTGCCAAAAATAATTACTCACGTGCTTCTAATTATTTTATATCCATTCGAAACACCGAACGCGGTGGGAAGTTTTTTTACAATTTCGGTAATGCATTTTACCGATAATTTGCAAATGTGTAGAATAATTTCGGAGAGTTTCTAAATCCATTCAAGTGCAGTTGAGCAATATGCATCGGGTGTGTCCCTTTGCAAATTTTTGGCAGTGTAAGGATTGAGGCTATACCGCATTGATGCAAATCGACGGCAAACAATATTAATGGATTTCCAGCACAATCAGCTTACTTTATTCAAATGAATGAACAATGTCATTTACAATTTACATGTATACAAATTGCTAAAAATCTTAATTAGTGAACTTACTAAACTAATAAATCCTTTGACTTTTAAAGGAACAGCTGACTCAAATCTATCCGTTGCAGCAAATTGCAAAAGTTTACCCACCACACAACACACGAAATCAAACTTAAACATAGTAGAGCTGAATAGAATATGTATACATAGTCTAACGTCAATTTACAAAACTCACAAAATTCAATACAGGAATTGATTTAAGCGTCATTTATTTATAAGGTTTCAAATTCACAAAAGTTCACATTCTGTACAGTACACAACACAATAATAAGAGCAGAAGAACATTAACACTAATAGCACAATACATTTGCAAACGTACTACGTGCGAATAATTAATATCTTACATAAACGGTTTGTGACTTTTATTCGGTGGAACTCAAATTCTTTTGTTTGCAAATTGAAAACGCAATTTTATTTCCAATTTCTTCGTTTTGTCAATTCGCCTGACTGTCTGTGCTACATTCCATTCTGTCTCCAATTAAACTTGCAATTAAGCAACTCACTACGGGGCATCTTTTAGTAGTCTTATGCGAAATTGCCTAATTTCTACACCGGAAATCTGCTTCATTGAAATTTATTGCACTCCGTTCAACATGCTTTTTCCTAGTTTTTGTTCACCTCATCAGACTTATGTAAGCAGTGTGTAACCCCCGTCGTTAAAAAGGGATTTCTATTTAAAAACCAAACGCACTTTTAACTAAATTTGGGCTGGGTTCAGCCAAGGGTACACAATACATTACAAATGTAATACAACAAGGCATATGAGTGGAGCCTGGCCTGGCCCTGCTAGCTTGGCCTTTGAATGAATGCTGCTGACCTGGTGTCCAATTGACTTACTGACTGATTGGTCTCTTACATTCCTCACATCCAATTTGCATTTGCTTAGCTCTTGCCCTTGGTCTAAACTTAATTGACCATATGTTTAGGAAGGGAGTTGGGAATTGGGAATTGTTGGGATATAGTGGAGACAGTCAACAATTAACGACTAATGGGTTTGTTGGAAGTGGAGGGTCATGCTCGTACTCATATTCCAAGTACATTCAACGCGCTGATGAGTTTTTATGATTATCCAACTTTTCTCTTTAAAAAAGGTGATAATTGAAGCACGTCAGGTGTCAGAACGCGAACGGTCAGAACAGTATTCGGATGTAGTACTGCGCTTTTCTCATGGATTTTTTTTTAAAAGTCTAGGCTAAGAACAGAGTTTGAGCTTGAAGGACAAGACGTTGAGTGAAATCCGCAGTGAATGAGTGCATGTTTTCTTGCCCATAAATCAATGTCACTTTTTTTGAGGAAAGTACAACTTACTACTTGACAAACATCCAACCAAAACCAATTAAACCTAAAGTGAAGGATTTCATGAATTGCTGCTGCTGCGAAGCAAATGCTACGTTTTTCTGGGGCCACTTTTTTCTCTTCTTTTTTTTTTTGGTTTTTGGAAAATGTCCGAAATCTATTTCTGCTGCAGAAGCGATTATTTAAAGACTGTGGGCTGACTGGGTTACCTCATGATAATAGTTTGTGAAATTAAGGGCTCTTCCCGGGTATCGTGACCCGGCACCCTCCGTATTGACGCCCTCGTCTTCGCCCTTGTTTTCTTCTTTGTCGCCTCCCATTTGTTGTCGCGGTCGTGTTTCGACCTTCTTCACCGCCGGTGGCCATTACAGACATTGGCAAAGGATTCGAACAATCCATGGCATGAAAAGTTCGCACAGCATTTTTTAATACCTGTGGTGACAAATGCAATTGTCGACAATTTAGATATTTAGACGTACTAAGGCATTTGTAATGGAAAATTCAATTTAACGATTTCGACGTACCTTGTCTTTGCCATTCCAAGGCATAACGAATGTGATGGCTCTTGAGTCTCCTTTTGAAATTCCCATCACAATGTATGGAATCCCAGGGCGAAGCTGATTCTGACAGCAATTATCTTTCGGTTCCAATTCAAAAGATCGAATGTCTGGTCGAAGTCTTCGACTTACCTCCCTCGGTTTGAACCAACGACCCTTTCGAAACTCCATTGTGGACCCTCGCGATCTCTTGAATTTTGCCCGAAATACTGGATAAAGAAGAAAACATGAAAGCTCGCCCAGTGGTTCGGTTCAATCAAACATTTATCAAAAATCCAGCTATTAATCCCTTACCGAAATCAGCGCGGCAGAAATTATCGACGATATTCTCACAAGTGTGCGCTTGATGACAAGAAGGGCAGTCTGGTTCTTCTATAATTGTCAAAAATCAAAACAATTCTTTTATAAGTCATCGGACTTTAAGATCGACTTTTCGAAAATGGCAGACGAAATTTACCAATTTTATCTTCATTGTTAGCTGCCCCCGGTCGAATGCAGAGATCGTGGTCTTCTGGGAATTGATCGCATTTGAGCATACTGGGCCAAGGGTACTTGTAGGCTAACATGCGCGGCTCACATCTTGCTTGCACTCCCTATTCCAAAGATAAAAATAAAATCAATTAATTAGCCCCTTCAGATTTGCAAATAATTGAGCGAGTCTACGCAGAAAATATTGAGTGAAAGTTTAGTTTAGTTTAGGCTATGCTTTCATTTTAGACTCAGCCTGGAGTATCCCCAAATTGTGGCTTAATGAAAGGATATGACTGAAAAGTTTTGCATTCGACAGCAATAACAAATTTGTCCATGCATGTAAATTGTAAAATTGTCAAAGTTGCCGAAAGTCCGAAAGTGTCAACAGTGCGAACATGATAAGCACAACTACTATTCTACTTGGCTTCCTTCCGACAATCACAACAATGGAAAAGCTCTTACTTGACAAAGAGACCGACATGGATAAATGGGCCGGTCAAGACAAATCGGGCTGAAGAGGGAGCACAGAAGAAGTTGTGTGTCGGGATGACACTGAAGTCCCAACAATGGAACCCAAGCCTTCGCCTAAACAAATTGAACAACAATAGAATTAAGTTCTGGTATAACCATTATCAAAAGCGTAATCGATTCCAATTTACAGGCGGCTGTCACTGATTTCACGCATTTATTCCGGTATTTTGCACTAATTTCAATAGTCGCTGTTACTCCATTTCGGTTGAGTACAAAAATATAGCGTATGTTTTCCTATGAAAACATTCACTCATCCCAAAAATATTAAAAAATTTCTCACTCTAGCATTAATTTCAAAGGTGATAATTCTGACGACTCATAAGAACCAGGTTCTCGACTCCATTGCATTTTCAACTTGCAGTGTGATGTCATTTCCTCTTTTTTCTTATCGAAAGACATGATTCCAAGTGCAAATATTTGGCACATGTGTCTCAAAGACTCCAGAAAGTGCACTTCTCTGCCCACACATTTTTAGTCTGGGAAAACTACTTCAGGCAGTGCAAAACAAACTGCAAATATTTGAATGCAACTGCATGTAAGGAATGCAATTAACGTCATAGATTACATTTTACGACTTTTACGTGAGCGTTTCCCACAATTTCTGATGCATTTGGCGAATTTAGCCTGCACAATTCCTTATTTGTGCACTTCTAAATTTAATCTTCAATTTATAATATCTGAAGTAATAAATAATTAATAGCAAATATTGCCTGTTGCAACGCATCTCTCGCGGAAATGAGCATAATTTTCGTACTACTTTCCTCAATATCGTCCTTGGTCCTAATTCTTTTGAGGCTATAAACTTAACTACATATCTATAAATCTTAGAAATACGAGTAGTAAAAAAGTAGAAGAAAACTAAAGTACAGAGTGCAATTTTTGCAATGTGATGTACTTGGCATTTGGCATGCTTGCACAAACACATTTTACATTAAGACGCAAAGATAGACATTAGACAGATAATAAAACTGCAAATAGAAGACTCGGTTTATTTATCCTACGTTAGTCATAATAAGTCAAGCTTAAATCATGTTGACAGAGTGCAAGCATGCAATGCATTGGAGGGCAGTGCATTTCACACGTTGTACATTTTTGCAAAAAGGGCTTTAAATTTATCCTAGGCATAAATATTTGCTCGTGTTTTAAACGATTCCAAGCTTAAGCTCAACGTGAACGTGGTGATTGAATGGGCTACTCAGCTATAGATGTGTTAGCTTTTGCAGCGTAAAAACGTATTAAACTAACATTATTTATATTTAAGTAAAGTAATAATCTGGTTGGAAGATAGGGTAATTGGACGTATTGACACATTTGCAAGATAATTTATTATGTCTGCAAACTTTGGACGAGCATATCTAAATCTAGCTCTACTCTACAGTGTAAACTTGCGCCCGGAATGTACTGAGCTGAGCCGAAGAGCAAAGATTTGACATTTTGACACCTTGCATTTTTACATCGTCCAAGTGTGGATTGATAAGATATTCAAGAAGCAAGATTTTGAATCCCGGCCAACATTTACACTGCGAGCATATTTTTACCTGCTAAACAATTAACCAGTGGCTCTAATTTATTTCTGAGCAAGAAATCTGGGCACCCCTCAGGCTCCCAACAACAATAAATTAATGGTCAACAGAAAAAGAAATGCCTCCGATTTCAATAGAACTGAGAACATTGCATTGAATAATTTCCATTTGGCTTCAACTGACTCTATTTAGAAGCAAAACTTCTAAGCAAACTTGAGCAGGTGAATAATACATGCATTTCAAAACAATCTGATCAAGCAGAGCCAATACACTGCATTAAACTATGAGTTTGAACCGGAACCGGATACACGTTATTCTTCGCCAATGTTTTACTCAAATATGCAAGCAATTGCATTACAGGTCAATTTTGCAAGGAAAATTTTTGATTGAAAAGTGCAGTTCAATTTGTTTGTATCATTAGACTTCTGCACGAAATCTGAGAACAGTCAAGTGAAATTTCATGGAGATCTTTAAGCACTGAATTGGTTCACTCATGGTTCAATTCATGTTTGCTTTGCACTTGTACTACAAAATAAATTGTAAACACTCCAAATAAAAATAAAATTATGGTTGAAATGTCGAGTCCGTGTCTTTCACTCTTGACAAATGTTGTGATAAGCAACTAAAATCAGGTTAACGCATTCTAAATGATTGTAGAACAATGCAATTGCAAAATGGCATGTTTGTATTTTATATTCATATTTACACCGCAAATGCAATTGCAATTTTTATAAAGTCGGAAGATTGAAAAAATCTGAGCAAAAACTATGACTTTCTAATGCAGCCAAACTTACATGATATTCTGCTTCTTGGAGTGAATCATGTCCCAACAAATTTGGAATCATCATCTTTGAGTACCCAATATTTTTGCAGAGTGTAAAATTGACTGGAATATTCACACAATTGTTGCCATTGCCGTATGAACCGGATCGAAATCCTGAACTGTCCCACTCATCACTTGTCCCAACAACACTTCCACTATTTACACCAACTAAACTCGTACCACCGCTACTGCTACTACTACTGCCACTACTACTTCCCAAAGTTCCGGTAAAAAATTGTTCATGACTCGGACTAACGTATACACTCATCACAACAAATACTATTAGTGTCCAGAAATTTAAGACCGTGGGTGGAAAACTAAGGCTGGAAATTGTTGCAGAAATTTCGTTTCCCGAAATATTCCTCCTACTGCTCATCTTGCTCACGCTCAATAACATCCTGAAATGCCAAGAATCGTTTGCAAATTAGTCAATCAATTCCGCCAAATTCTGCTAATACTTTTGTTATGAAAGTGTTTTGAATATTTTCTTACTTGAAATTTTGTTTCGAATAGTTTCTTGAAACACTTTAGGATTTTTAAGCTCGTACTTCTCGTGTCTTGTGTGAATATGAAATTTTGTGAACTTCACCTGAATCAAAACGAACAGTCTTCATTCAAAACTACTGACAAAGCTGCTGACGACGTAGAATATTGAAAAGGTTGAGAGAGTTGGAGACAGACGATAGACATGGTTTGGTTGTTCCTTATTTCTTGTCTCTTTTATTTTTTAAAAACTCTTAAGTACGATGGACGACGATGGCTTGGTTAGACTACTACTACTGAACTGATCGTGAGGGTCAGACTCGACATACTGACTTTTGACAGAAGGTAGAAAGATAATGATGATTGTTGAAGATAAAGCTGCTAAGGTATTCTTCAGTTTCCCTGGTTGGTTTAGTTTAGATGTATTGTTGAGTTGGAGGATAAACGGAGAGAAATCAACGTGAGACTGAGTTCGTGGATGTCCAAGTCTGGAATGATCTGATGGGAGCAGCTCACCGGGTATACAAGACCTCCAATTCTACAGTCTCACACCAACTCTTCTACATTTAACACGTCGAGAGCCCTCCTTTTCTATCTGTGTACCTTTACTTTTGACTACAATTTTGACTTGACTTGACTTATTATTATTACCAGTGCTTTCTCAAGACTCTACTGACTCCAATTCCTTCTTAGCCCTGACTTTTTTAATATGATCGTGAGTCGTGAGTTATCGAAACATTCAGAAAGTGATATCTTTGCTGGCAAGTCGGGGAAATCAATGCGTGCTAAACGAATAATTTTTGGCTTCTCTTCAGAGACAGATTTATTATTGTGATACGACATAAAATGAATCAAATGTTTTGCCTGAAATTCTTTTACATATGAGATCGGATCAATTTGGAAAGTGGATATGCTTATGCTTGAAAAAATAATCATGGAAATCAAAAGCTCAAATTGAGGTAAATGGCCAAGTCTATAAAATCGCTAAGATTTCCTCCAAAATAAGTCTGATGTCCTGTGAGCTTCATTCAAAAGCATGTACAGTTAATTCTTGAGTTTTTGGGGGACCGTTTTGATGAATTTTTGTATCATCAGAATGTCACTCTCCTGCTTGCGCGTTGAAATTGCTCTTCATTCAAGTCAATATTATATGATCATCTTGCCACTTAAGTTTAGTTGCAACCAGAAATTACCTCCTATTTAATAAGTAAGTAAATAATATGAATTGACTGTGCCCAAGTCAAGAACTTTCTGAAGTCAAGTGAAGTGGCTAAATGGCTGGAGCCCTTAATCCTTAATCCATCCTTAATCCGAAGGCCTCAGCCTCAGCCTCGAGAAAAGGCCCCAACTTGCATTGTTGCCCTGCATGAAAAGGGAGGCAGAGGAGAGACAAAAAAAATAAGTGTGAGCGTAAATCTGAGAGTTTATCTTTTCTCACCATACAACAATGGGAAGAGCAACAGCAGATTACCCTAAGTCTTTTGATCCCTTGATCAGTCATAAGTCAATAAGTCTCCCACAATGTGTATTTAAGCAAAGTACACAGACTGGCCTGGCCTGGCCAGACACACTTACATGAATACTGGATAAGTGTCTAACAATGCAATAAGAGAATATTGGAATTTCAAATTGTTGACTGGGCTGGCTGGCTGGCAGGCCCTGGCCCTGCCCTGGTTGACACGCAGGTGACAAGAATGGGATGACACTAATAACCAGGCTAGGACGAACTATCTATCACTAATCTTTTATCTAGTCATATGGATAAGGAGACTCAAGTACAATTTTATGTTCAAAGTTTGGATTGGAACAATTCAAGTTAATCCTTAATTTTCTAATATTGAATTGAATATTGAGTACTCATTTTGTAGAAGGAAATCTGTTCCACTACTCGGGAGTGCGAGTGTGAGCTAGTAGTATAACGAAAAGTATGCTAAACAGAAGCTTATATATTTTTAGCACAGTGCACACAGCATTGGCTCCTCTGCACTAAAAACGGGATTGTGATGAATCTTCTAATTACCAATTTTGCTAAAAATTTAGCGAGGAACATAAATTAAGAACTATTGAGAAATTCAATTTTCCTAGCACACATTTCCAGGGTCGCAATTCCAATTTAGCACATATTCCTGCAAAAATATCATACGGAATTATCTTGTAGTTGTCGCTTGAACACCAAATTTGTTGAATTTTTCCCAAAAATCTTTTTGCGCAAATTAATTTTATAAATTAGACGAGCTTTGATGAAATGCGATTTTTAGACGTTTCGCAACGATGCAAAAGAAATTGTATAGAAACCACGTTTCGCAACGATGCAAAAGAAATTGTATAGAAACCA